>JASVEL010010137.1:0-89817 GCA_032618575.1 Nicotiana noctiflora
ACGATGTGGGCTTTCGGCACGTGCTAACCGCCTCGGGGCACCTCCGTAGCACCTGCGGCCGGGACACTGCGTGCGTACGCCTCGAGTCGATAAACACACGTGTGCAAGTCCTTTTCTTATCACGAGCGTTCCGCCAATCTGCGACAAGGTGGATAGGCATCGTAGTGGAGCGACCGGCGTGAGAGCAAAGCGCCGGTTCGCGGAAGTATAGATGTCGTCTCCGCTCGCGCCTCGCCTCGATCGCTGACTCCCGGACGCTTCGTGGTGTGGCGCTAGTGATTGATACCCTGTAGTTGTTGCGACGGCTGGATATCCCGCTTTGTTTTTGTACAAGGGCACCGCCGTACTCCACCTCCACTCCTCGGCGTCGCTTTTAGTCTGTAGATCGCATTGAACAACCTGGAGAGCCCCTTCGCGTCCCGACTGCCCGTGCGTTTCCCGAGTGCCGCGCGGGAGCTCGTCGAGGCCCGGTCGCTCGGCCCCTGCTCGTCTTCGCAAAGCCACTGTGACCTCGTCCGCACTAATGCGCGCGCGGTACCCGAGGTCTACTATGGTCGCTACTGAATGCCCCGAGCTCCCGAAGCTCATGTTTCGATCCCACTCCTCGTTAAGAAGATCTCGAAAGTACGTATGCCACCTCTGTTTGACCTGAGACTCACCCATCAAAACTCTACCATCCTCGTCCTTGATGCACCGGACTTGGTCTAGATCTCGCGCCTTCCTCTCCCTTACTTTAGCTAACTGGAATAACTTCCTGTCCCCGCCTCTCTCCCCTAATTCCTCGTACATGCGACCAAACGTTGCGTTTTTAGCTTCCGTAACCGCCAGCTTTGCTTCCTTCCTCGCCACCTTGTAGGTCTCCCCGTTCACTCTCCTTTCATCCTCGTTAGTGCTCCCTGCCAACTTAGCAAACGCCGCCTTCTTTACCTCCACTTTTTCTTGGACTACATCGTTCCACCACCGGTCACCCTGATTTCTACCAGAATAGCCCTTGGCTACCCCGAGCACATCCCGTGCTACCTCCCTAACCAAGTTCGCCGTCTCCGACCACATTGCGTCCGCTTTCCCCAGAACTTCTCCAAGCTCCACCATCAACTAACCTCCTCTCAAACTCCTGGGCTTTCTCCTTAGTCAGAGCACCCCATCTAATTCGCGGTCGTCCCCGAGCACTCCTCCTCTTCCTCTTCACCCAGAGGCCGACATCCATCACTAGGAGTCTATGAAGAGTCGAGAGGGACTCCCCCGGAATAACCTTGCAGTCCTTGCATAAGCCTCTATCGCTCCTTCTGAGAAGGAGGTAATCAATCTGGGTCCTCGCCGCCGAACTTTTGAAGGTGACCAAATGCTCTTCCCTCTTCTGAAATGTCGAGTTCGCAATTAGGAGCTCAGAAGCCTTAGCGAAATCAAGCAGTGACGTGCCTCCTCCGTTCCTAACCCCAAAGCCAAAGCCGCCGTGAACCTCACCATAACCACCAGCATCAGCCCCAATTTGACATAAGGGTAGTTGTCCACATTTATTCTGGGTGGGGCTATGGGATTCATGTTGAGGGTCTGATATATGAATCTTTCTATCTTAACTGCTATGTCTTTCCATCCTGCATTCACATCTAACTCTGGGATTATAATAACTGACCTCCCTTCTCCCTTCATGGAAAATACTCACGTATCTTCCATGAACGTTGAATTTCCTAGTACAGAAGTATTCTGTCATTTGACCCTTGTACTTCCATCGCTTCACTAAATTCATTTGATCTGTCGACGCTTCTTTAAGTACAAAGCAAACCTATTCCATAGCCTTTCTACCCATGGATGAACGCCTCATCATGTTGCGGATTCTCTCCACCCATTCGAACCATATGTCTTTGTTGGAATTCCATGTGGTGATGTCAAACGATTTGAATCCTGCATTGAAATATATCTTGTTGTCTCCCATTTGGTAATAGACCAGCTTCTCTGATTAGGATTTATATGAAATGTTTGGTAGTTATCACAATAAGCTAAATAGGTAAGGAAATGCCGAAATCTGAACAGAAAATCGGTGCCTTGCCACCAGAAAAATATTAAAAGTTGTCGAAAATCAGAAAAAAGGATGTGATCGGAATAACCCCATGAGAAGTCTGTCCTTAAAGAAAATTTTGAAAAAAGGTCGGGGTTAGCCGCACGTGCCGGCGTGTGGCGACTGGGGTCGCCGGACGATCCGCCCGTGGCGGCGTGTGAGTGGTGATCTGCCGGAAAGAAAAAGAGTGTCTGGTCGGAATTCAGTAGAGAGCCGGTGGTGTTCATGAAACCTCAAGAATCCATGTTCTCAGTCTCCTCGGGGAGTGAGCTTGAGAGCTTCAGAAAGTAGAGAGAAATTTCTTAGTAGCAAAGCAGCAGCAAAAAAATGATCCCAATCTTGCATGTTCCTTCTAAATGAGAGGTCCCATACTACCCCTCCTAATTTGAAACGGAGGGAGTAACTTTTATTGATGTTTGGGCAAAAAATAACCTTTGTACTAGAAATATACCAAAAAGTAGACCTACAAAAATGTATGGTTTTCTACGAACCTCACTCAATCTTCTATACATAAAGAAACGTCAGGGGTACACCAAAAGAAAAAGGAATAAGAGAATACTCCTCAATTGTACAAAATTCATCTCTACACCCTCTGAAGCGCTCTTATTTCTCTCCCCCGACGACTTATGTGAATGTTAGTGGAGCAACTATCCACGCCCCTTGTCTTCTCTTTCTTCTACCATAATTCCAGATTAACATCTTTGCACAATGCTTGGCATCACCCAAAGTATTCCAAACCATCTCAGGAGCAGCCTCGAAGCTACTGGATTGTGTAAGAAAATGTGTTAAAGTACATCAAAATATGGGACACCTGATGGTGTTCGTTATATGCAAGGATCAGTTGCCTTCGAATGATGTATATAACGGAACAAATGATCTGAGCAAAGAAGAATAATATGTGGACTTGCTTCTGTTTCACTCTTTTTTATTTTCTGCAAGGAATATTTAGAGCAGTCTAAATATCATTAACATGCAACTAGATGTGACGTAGTTGAAAAGAATGAAAACAATGGCAAAGACAAGCTGGTATTTATTGTAATGTGTTTGCACATCAGTTGAAGCATAACACACTGCACTTATTCTCATTCTCCAGTGCAACAAATTCAAATCCTGCTTGTGTATGTCAATATATTGGCTTCAGTACGAAAGTGCAAAAGATTTATCTTTGATTCTTGGATGCTAATATCTTTGCAGTTGCGAGATTGGCTGGACTTATCGCTTAACCATTCAGTACCATCTTCTTTGTTAATCCTTTCCAGGTAATTCCATTCCCTGTTTTTAGGATCTTGTGATTTAGACTATCAACTGAGCATGTTTCCGTGTTATTTTATGCTCGTCAGAGCCTTCACAGTATCAGGCAAAGTAAAACCAGAGGAAGCTGTTCAAGCTACACTTTCATCACTGCCAGATGAGGTGGTGGACACTGTTCAAGTTACATCTATGCCATCTGAAGATTCTCTTGCTGAAAGGAAGAGAAAGCTTGAGTTCTTAGAAATGGAAGAAGAGCTCATCAAGGTAAAATCTTGTTTTTGAATTTTAGGGGTCATGAAACCTCATTATAAATTTAAACCTTTGGGAAGAATTCATATTGTTCAAGTTTAGAATACTGTTTCCAGAATTCATTAGCAATATTTGAAAGACAGAATTGTATTTTCAGTTTTTACTACTTTACTCCAAACTGAATGTCCTTGGTTAGTGAGTTAGAGAAAATGTATATTTTTCTGATAAGACAGTTCTATAGTGCTACACGCCACAAATAAATTACATAGGATTTTCCTAAAAAGTGTTCTTAGTTTAACCTTTTCATTTCCGTTTTGTTAAGAGAGAAGTTAAGCAGTTGGCTCAATGTTTGACATCACTGTTATTTACAATTATGTTATTGAAAACTTAAGATAGACTAGCGACCAGGAGGATAATATAAAATCCTCTTTTTCACTTGCTTGATACACTTGCTAATCCTTCCTTAACCCAATTCATGTCCAATTCCTTCTTCAAGCATATTTTTTACCTTTTGGGTGCAAAATGTACATATTACAGTGTCAGCTTTCAAATGTTATAATTATGTGATGTTGATTGAAGATAACTGTTAACCATTTTGAAACTTACCTCTGATTTCGTGGCATTGGTAGTATAAGTATCTTCTTTGAAGGAAAGAACCATGTACATTTGAGGAATAGCCTCTCATCCTAGTCTCTTTATGGTGCATCCATGGAGTTACAGTGTGTACAGAAGATTGCATCTCGTTCATAGAGAATCATATATGCTGTAATTCTGTACCTCTCAGTATACTGCTTGTATACGTGTGACTTTCCTATTTAATGAAATTATTTACCTTATCAAAACTACTGTGTGTAGACTACACTAATTCTGAAGTCATTGCTTTTAGGAGGAGGAAGAGGAAGAAGAAGAAGAGCAGGCTAAGATGAAAGAAAAGCAAAAGGATGTAGCTTTGGAAGAGATGACTCTTGCAACAGCTAAAGAAGAAGAAGAACTAAAGAAAACCAAAACTTTGGATCAACAAGAGCAGCTTTGTGAGCTTAGTCGTGCATTGGCTGTTTTAGCATCGGCTTCAGTACGTATTGGGATGGAGTTTTTCTTTTGTAAATTGGATCTTTGCTGATCATGTTCTGCTTTGTTGCTTAATTCTTTCAGTCTGTAAGCCTGGAGCGTCATGAGTTTTTGAGACTTGTCAAGAAAGAGGTAATATATCATTGCTTGAGCTATTACCATTCTGAAATATCGTAACATGCCTGATAAGAAATTTAAGCAAAAGCGAACTGTCTTCCTAGACTTCATGCTAGATATAGTTAATTCAGTTCTTTGTTTTCTGATTGTTGTTTTGTTTAAAGAAACTAAACTGAAGAACCTGCTTTTTGAAGTCAGATTATTTTGTTTATCATTATTTAAATAATATGAATGTTTATTTCTTCTCTTTCCGGTTTGAAGGGGTTGCATTGTTTATTAGTTCAAGATTGCTAAATATTGAAGTTTGTATCAATTTCCTTTTGAGAACTTAAATCGCAATTCGCTTATTGTGGCCTTGGTTGTAAGGGGAGTTGTATGAGTTTCTCCTAATTTCCAATAGCTTAGTGATTCTGATGAAGTTTCTGGAATGTTCATCAATGGGACTTGAATTGTCCCTCTGATATCTGAGGCCACCAAAGTTTGTTATCTTTTGCTTGTTTCAGTATCTTATATTTGTAAAATGTTTTCCATTGACGATCTTAAGATTATACTGGGCATTTTCTAAAGAGCTCTCGTAATAACATCTTTTAGTCATCGGCATTATGTGAGGCTTAATTAGTACCATTTTGGGGTCGTTTGGTTTGAATAAGGCTTATGCCCGGATAAGTTATACTGGTATAAGTTATGCTGGGATAAGTTATGTTGGGATTAGTTATGCTGAGATTGTTTTTTATCCATTGTTTGGTATGTTGTAGTAAATATGATAATTGCATAATTTTATAAGAAGAATGTATAAGTTATACCGGTGCTAATTACCCCACCCTCTATAAGGTATAAGTTATCCCAGTGTTAATTTTAATCCTGTGATAACTTATACTTGGTTTGCTAACCAAATGAAGTATTAAGGTGGTATTTAATTTGTATACCAACACTATACCTTCTTATACCTCATATCAAACAACCCCTTAAAGTATTATGCATAGATATCTGGTGATGGTGTACGCTAAGATTATTGCGTTTTGTTATTTTGATCTTTCAGCATCAGCCATGTTATTTTATGTCTCTATTGGTTTTCCTTCTTCAATTACTCAATGCACCTTGTTTATGGGTAGCTATCTTTTCTAGGATTCTAACTGGGGCATGTTCAATCATCAATGTGATAGATTACAAACTTTAAAAGAGCACTCTACACAGGTTTTGGACAGTAGAATCTAATTGGGTATGTGTTTGGGTACCCAACCTGCTTGCTTTGCTGTTCTTTTAGGTCTATGGCAGCATTTAACATAATTTCTATTATTTAAAGACAAATGTGGTACTACCATAAGGATGATGGAGGATGGTTGGGAAGCTTTAGAACTTTCATATGACACTTTGTTTGTTCCTTGACTGCTTTCAGTCACCTTGTCCTCTTGCAATCATATTTATAGTTGTTTTGCTACTGTGGCTGTAAATTCTTTTGACAGCATAGTGTGTATGTAGCTAATACAATGGAAACTCTACAAATTCAACGTTGAAGCTATTTTTGTTTTGATAATTACAGATAGAGTTGTACAATAGCATGGTGGATAAAGGGGGCCCTGAAGGTGAAGAAGAAGCCCGAAAGGCATATAAAGCTGCTAGGGAGGAAGACACTGACCACACTAAAGAACGGACTGTGGACGATAAAGTTTCATCAGCACTTATTAACAAGGTAAAGCTGATTATCCTAGGAATATTTAGCCGGGGCTTTAAAATTGCACCAATTCTTGATTTCTTTTTTGCATTATAGTTGCAAGATTATGCATGAAAACTCATATACCTCCTGTAATTACCACTCAACAGGTTGATGTAATGCTCCAAAAACTTGAAAAGGAAATTGATGATGTGGATGCCAAGATTGGTAATCGTTGGCGGTTACTGGATAGGTATGTATATAGAAGCTAGTAATATGGGCTACAAATCGCGCTCGAGGTACTATCTAAAAATTTAAAAAGAGGCAGCAGTTCTACTTTATAAAAAAAAATAAGAGAAAAAGCCAAGGAAAAAAAAGAGAGAAAGTTCTACTTTATCAAAAAAAAGAAAAAAGAAAAAAAGAGGCAGTTCTAAACAATCTGAACAGTCTCTATTTTTCACCGAGTTTAATGAACTACTACTGCCACTGCTCAACATTTTTTTGATAAGGTAAATTGTAATAATAAAAGGGAGGGAAACTTCTGTATACAGGAAGTATACCAAAAAGTAGAGAATTTACATTACTGCCACTGCTCGACATAAAAGAGATAATAATAAGTTTGCAAGTGAACATTGAGGTTTTGTATCCCAATATATACCTGTTCTGCCAGCTTGTTCATTTGAAGTAATTTCAGCGTTATCACCGAGCTATCAATTTACTGTTTTCATGTACATGTTAATATCATGAGGAAAGCTAAGGGTTGGAGGAGTTCTCATTAGCCTTTTATAGTGGTTGTGGTAGATAATGTAGTGTATGGAGTGTCTTTCGCAGTGTTAAAAATAGCGTGAAGCGAGGAAAAGCGACAATCCCCATTTCACAAAAAGCGAGAAGCAAAGCGCCCGTTTTTTTGAAGTGAAGTGGAATTTCTTTTTTAAAAAATTAAAATAAATACGGTATTAGACAACACATGTAATTGTGAGCAAATGTTCAATACTTGAATTAAAAAACTAAAGAGTAGCATCAATTGAAGTACTAAATGAGCATCATATTCTTCTACAAGATTGTCAAGAGTAGCGTCAATTAAAGCACGAAATGAGTATCCTATTCTTCTACAAGATTGTCAAATTCTTGTATTCCACTATCATTATTATATTGCTCGTCATCTTCTTCAACTTCATCTTCTTCATCAACTACAGATGAAGTAGCTGCCTGTTTTCCCTTCCTCTGTGAACTTGAGTTGAGGTACTCCCTTTCAACCTCAAACCATAAATCCTCTCCCCAATTCCACGCGCCTCCGCAACATCACCCCAAGTGATACCAGAAGTATCATCAAATACTTCTTCATCTGCATGATCTTCCCGGACTCCAGTTAGCCATTCATTAGCATCATCGATGTTGTCCAAACTAATTGGATCTATTACGTTGCGAGCATTCTAACGATGCCTCAATGTTTTATTGTACTTAACGAAGACTAGATCATTGAGACGCTTCAAGGTTAGTTTGTTCCTCTTTTTGGTATGAATCTGCAAATAATAAGTAATCAGTAAGATTAGGACAATTGAGATATAATTTAATTATCTCAATATGCTAAATCTTTCTTATTAGTTCTTACATGCTCAAACACGCTCCAATTCCTTTCACACCCGGATGGGCTACATGTTAGATTTAGAACCTTGATGGCAAACTTTTGTAAATCTGGAGTGGAATGACCAAATTGGTTCCACCATTCAACTGTAGAAATAGAACAAATTTTCAATACATAATATTGATAAAGAAAGAACTTATTAACTATAAAACAACATATAAGTACTCGCTCACCTGGTGACTTTGTCGTTCTCTGTCTAATGGCCATGTTTTTTCCTAAAAGTTGTTCAGCATTCCTATAAATACTAAATTGCTATGTGATTTTATCTTGCACGGATTCTTCATGTATCAACTTCTCTATGCATTCACAGTATCCACTCCACAAAGGTTCATCTCCTAGAATCCTCTCTTCGTAGGCATAAAACAGTTTTGGGTTCAAAAAAGTCCCACTGCATGCAAAGGGCTATGAAGCTTACTATCCCACCTTTTATCTATGATCTCAAGGACTTTTTTGTATTTTCTTTGATCACTAAAGGAGTCTTGAATAACCTCCTTTGCCCTATCAATTGCTTCGTACAAGTAGCCCATTGGTGTCTTTTGCTCCCCATCCACCAAACGAAGCACTTTAACTAAAGGACCACCAATCTTCAATGCATGAACAACATTGTTCCAGAGTGAAGTAGAAGGTATAATATCAGCAGATTCTGTCCCTCGAGCTTCCCTTCCATAGGCACTGTAGTGTACTCATTTGAAACAAACAACTTCTTCAAATTGCTTTTTTGCTCATACATCCTAGCCAAAGTCAAGAAAGCAGTAGCAAATCTTGTCTTTGCAGATTTCACCAAGTTTCTTTGTTTATTGAATCTCTTCATCATGTTCAATAATAAAGGCCTTTGAACAATATAGGAATGCACTCTAACTGCTTGATTAAAGACAGTACTGAAGGGTCTTTCTTGAAAATATTACCAATGATCAAATTAATAGAATGTGCTGCACACGGAGTCCAATAGATACGCGGGTATGCAGCAAACATCAAATCACCAGCTTTAACATTTTCACTGGCGTGACAACTTGGTCAACATTTTCTACTCCAATCGAGTCTATTGTACTCTTGAACAAGGAGTACATTTTGGTTGAATCAGTCGAAGAGTCGCTTGCATCAACGGACTCAAGAAACATGTTTCCCTTAGGAGAATTCACCAAGATATTGATGATCATTTTTCCATTTTTCGCTGTCCACTTATCCATCATAATAGAACAACCAAGCTTGTCCCATTCTATTTTTGTGCTCCTCAACGATTTTGTTCACCTTTGCCACCTCTTTTTGTAGATATGGCCCACTAACTTCATAATAAGTTGGAGGCTTCATTCCTGGGCCATATTGGCATACGACCTCAATAAAAACAGCAAAAATGTCGGTATTATTAACACAATTAAAACGAAGACTTGCCTCATACATCTATCGGGCAAAAAAGGTTACTGCACGGTCCTTCAAAATCGTTTTTGCATCAACTTGAGGATTGCCACTTTTTCCTCACTTTTCTCTAGATTTTTGCGGGAAGTAACAATCTATAGGACCTTTGGTCTTGCCAGTAGATCCACAACTAGAAGGCATTGGTGGAAGCATCATTCCCGCTTTTGTGATTTTGGTGGAAGCGACGAAGCATCGTCACCTTCTTCTGTTATCATTATCGTCATCATGATTATAAAGTTACTGTTCATGAATCATTTGAGTCTTTTAACTCTTTCTTTTTATGAAGGTATGCTTTCAATTCTTCATTCACATGACCCGGAACTTTAGTACAAGATGCGATATTTGGATCACCACCGATTAGATGCGCTTTTTGACGATAGATTCCTCCATTTGTAATCTTATCACAAAAAAGACATCTAATGGCCATCTTGTTGGTCTCGCTAGCTCTTGCCGTGTAAGCCCAAGCCGGGTCTTTCCTATCTTCTTTTGGCGCCATTAAAATATCAACTACATAACACATAAGAAAGGCAATAAGAACTAAGAATAAAAAATATATAATTTGGCAGAAATATGGGCAGAAATGAGGGCAGAAATTTTCTGGAAAAAATTCACCAGCATTTCAGCGCCTTTTGGACGTTTAGAAAGAATAAGAAAAAGAAGAACGAAGAAAGAAGAAGAAGAATGAATGAAAATAAAAACATACCTTTTGAAACTTGAAAGCTGTTGTTGACTTGTTGTAATGTTGAAGAAGAAGAAGAAAGACTTGTTGGTTTTTTGAGGAAGAAAGGGTTGCTTCAAAACCCTAGTTCACGTTGCTGCTGAAGAATGACAAAAAAAGAACTGGATTTTGGGTCTTTTAATTGAAAAAGACACGGTTGGGCTTTTATTTCAAGAAGCGACCGCCTCTTCCGCTTCTCCCGCTTTTTAGGTAGTAGCGATCGCTTTTCAGTACCTGCGTCGCTTTTGGTACTGGAAACGCCTGACTCTACGCTTTGCTTCGCTTCTTGCTTAAAGCAAGAAAGCAAGCGCTTTTTTGAACACTGGTTTTTCGTTTCAGAAAATCATGGCATCGGCCATCGGGTGCAAATGTCAGATGAGTAAATTTGGTGTATGTCAATGCATGTGTGTGTCCTGTATCTTTGGTTAACGCAGAAATTGGTATCCTTCTCTTTTATGATCGGGCTAAAACTAAAATCTTTGTATTTCATAATAACTCGTTTCTCTAGCTGAACTATCAACCATATAAAAAAAAAAAATTCCTCCATGGAGATCTTGTTTATTGTTTCTCCTATATTACTTTCTGCTGCTTTTAGTTTCTACTTGGAAGTTAAGTGGAGAATGAAGGTAAGTCTTTTGCATCCTGCGGCAGGGATTATGACGGGAAAGTCACTCCAGAAGAGGTGGCATCTGCTGCTGCATACCTCAAGGATACATTGGCTAAGGAGGGCATTCAGGAGCTCATAGCCAACCTTTCCAAGGACAGAGGTTAGACATGAAAAGTTATCTGATAATTCTTGTTTCTATCTGTCATAACGTATTTTTTTCCAACTTTACAACTATACCTCCCAATGTCTGATGTATCTTTTAGGACCTTGGGGGGGGGGGGGGACAAAAAAGATAATTTGGCGTAAGAAATTCAGTAAGATTTGGATTGACTTTTTGACGTTGGTGATTGCTAGCTGCTCGATGAAACAAAAGATATATCTTGTTGCTGTACTTATCAAAGCAAAAAATAGTAATAATAATACTCCCTCTGTTCCAATTTATGTGAACTTGTTTGACTGGGCACGAAGTTTAAGAAAAAATAGAGACTTTTTGAATATGTGGTCCTAAACTAGTGAAAAAGGGGCCAGAGTATTTGTGTGGTGATAAAAACTTCTCATTAAGGGTAGAATTGGAAGTTTAAGCTAAATTATTTTCAAATTTAAAAAATGTTTATTGAACGGACCAAAAGTAAATAAGTTCACATAACTGGAATGGGAGGGAGTAATAAGGAAAAAAACAAAAGATATAACTTGTTGCTGAGTGTACGATAAGGTTGCTGAATTTCAGAGAAGAAGAAGCTAACTAAAGCTAAGCTAAAGCTAAGAAGAAAAGGAATTAAGACAAATAAGATAAAAAGTATTTTCATTCATGCCTTCAAAATGAGCTACTGCTCACTACATATAGCTCTAGACGCGAGCAAAAGACCTAAGGGCTAAAAGGAAATAAGAAAAACTTACAAGGGGTATAAAATAATAAAGCAATCTACCTAAATGGACTCAAATGCAAAAATAAAACTTGCTAACTAATCAGCCAGCCCGTCACTAACTCCACAGTATAACTTTCTCCAACCTCTTCCATTTTAAATCGTATCAGTTCTCTCCTGTTAAGAACTTCCTTGTCCTCGAGGAAGTAGAGATGGAAATCATACTCCCGAAGCATCTACATAGTAGATCCTCCTCCTTTGTTAACACTAGTGTTCTTCCAGAGCTCGACACTCCCGCATCAAGGCATAAAACAATCTCAGCATGCTCAGCCACCATGTAGGAGCAGGACAGGAAAGCAAAATCATCCCATCGCACAAGCTCAATGCTTGTCGCAACAATTGGTAACTGTTCATCATTTAACAGAATATGGGAATGAGATTTCATATCTGTAGTCTCTTTGTTGTACCAAAAAATTACTTCCTTTGGAGCTAACGTAACAGCTGAAGCAAGTGAAACAACTAAGGCCATTACTTCCAAGCCCAGTTCTGAGAGTTTAAAGTTGGTGATTGTGACTTTCTTGTGGAATCCTTACTATGTGAAGCTTAAGGCCTTAAACTACAACTATATAGCTTAGATTTCTCATTGACCATGTCCATCGCTATAATACTCACTTGAGTTGCAGATAAAAGCATCAATACCACATGAGGCGCATTCTACTGCCAACATATTCTGTGTACATCAAGAGCTTCAAAATGTATCATGTAGGTTATAACATGGTATAAATATTCTTGAGAACCAACGCATCTTTTAAACACAATGAGGAGGTCATGGCATCTAAAGAGCCAGCTGAGAGAAAATATCAAGTGTTGCGTAGAACAAGGTGAGCTACTGAAGTTTTACAGTAAGACTACTCAACAATTGCTTTAGGATCATCTTCTTCATATTTTTCCAAGTAGACATTTTATCTTAGGGAACATCAAGAAAGCTTTTGGAAATCTGCTTCTCAAGCTAAGGATCTGGACCAATTGGATAAACATCTTTGTATTTCACCAAAACAACCGAGTTTCCAGCATTGCAAAAAACATCTATATAATGGTACGCACTACTTTCTTTCCCAATGCCATAAACCAAAAATCTTGAGCCAATAATTTTAGGATCTATGAGAACCCCCAATGGGCTTGATTCCAATATTTTCCACCCATGAACTGACAAAACAAGACTGCTACAAGCAGCTTGAATGACTCGAAGGATCACATCAGTAAAAGGGGACAATGGACTATTCAGATTGTTAGAGTCCCATTTACCATAACTTGTGTCGACAATCCTAGATGTGTACCTTATGTAATTTTTCTTACATTTCTCCTGCCATGACCTTTTATAGATGCAGCACTTGTGAGCAAAATAATTCAAAACAAAACCATGTTTTACACTGCAGTTAAATTCATCGTTGTAATAGCTCCCATGACAGCAACTCCAAACTCCAATGCCATGATTCTTCCAATTATACCTCCCCTTGAATCCACCCTTGTTCTCAAGGGTGATATGTAAAAATGAATAAATGACCACACCTGAATTGAATGGGATCTCAGAGAAGTCTCCAATTATAAGATTCTTTCCTAACACTAGAAGAACTTTAATGGAAATAGTTAGCAACTCTCCTCCTATAGGAAATTGCTTCAAGTGTTGGTCAATAGAGCAATATTGACTAACGTGTGCACCACCACCCTTCCACTGCATCTCAATGTCGAATGAGGGCCAAGGTAATTGGAAGACTAATTTCAACAACCCAACAAGTAAGTTCCACTCCTTAATTTCAGCATCTCCAACAAATCCAAGAGAATGTGATTTCATATGTGGCCATCCCCATATTACACTTTGTTCAAAGAGCAATTCAAAATAATGCTCATTAACTACAACTATCCCTGGGTCAATATAGTAAAACTCAAATCCGCCAATTTGTCTTAGCTGCTCATGCGACATAGGACCAAGGACTAATATTTTATTTAGCCACCTCACTAATGCAGAGTTAAAGTGTTTCTCTACCTCTTGTACACTCATTTCACAAAACTTTTTTAAGAGTTTCACAATAATCAGTCCAACAAGCCTCATTTCCATGGATTGAATTAAAGCTCGATCAAGAACTTCAGGACAGAAAAATGAAATTCCGAATTGTACGACATACTCTCTACATACTTCAATAGTCTTCTCAATATGAGATCTAAAATTAGTTGTATCCCACTCTTCATTGCACAGATGAGTTTCATGAGTTGAACAACTACTCTTTTTCAACTGTTTGGCATCATCTAGAGTGCTGCTATGACCTTCCTCAGCAAACTTGGTGCTTCTGTATGTCTTCCAGATATCACCATTGACATCGCAAGAATTTTGATAATTCTGGTGACATTTCAACAGATCCTCAGTAAGACGCAAAGTTCCATTTTCAGTGCTGAGTGGTTTGTGCTTCGGAGTTAAAATTGTTAATGGTGAAGTGTCAGCCATATTGACTTTGACACTGTAATTACTGTTAAGTGGGTTTGGCTCCAACAACGTCTCAAGAACAGCACAATCCATCCCATTTAGAGGTTTGACTCCTTTCGAGCTCTCTTCCTCCAGGAAAATATATGGACCCACAACCTTTGATATTTGTTCGGTGTCTGCTATGGCCGTCTTCTCTAGTTGTCCACTCTCTATTAGATTTTCAGAGGTGGAAACCATTTTGTCAAAAAGGTTAGCTACCTCCATTCTAGCTTGAACCACTGAAACGCCTGCCCCTATCAATGCTTCATTTTTCAATCGATCATCAGAAAGAGAAGCCAAATTGTCTAAAGGTGCTTCCACTTTACTAATTGGCCTTTCATCAAACACCTTGTGCTCAAGAGAGAAGTGTTGTTCCTCTTTCGATTGCTCAAGCTCTACCAAACCCAAATCCATAGGGATAACCTCCCCAGTCTCGTGATAAGAGAAATGACCATTTGAAAATCTTGTGGTAGAAGGAAATAGGGTAGAATTTTCTACAAACCCATCATGGAAACCAGCTCCAACGTAATCTGGACCTGAACTGGAATTTGTACCGTTATAATGGTACTCTTCCTGATAAGAACCACCACCGTAATACTCGATGCCGCCGTAGGAGTTTGGATATGCGCTATAGTACTGATAAGCGTATGGATCCACACCAAACTTGACGCCGTGGGAATATGGGTTACCAGTGAGATGATTACTGTAATTCTGAGAATTACACATCGCATAGGGCATCACGTTGGTGTAACTGCCGCTTGTATAACCTCCAGTTGGCCGAAAATTGGGGGAAATGGCTACGAACTCTAGATGCCGGCAAGGATTAGAAGGGAAAGGCTGGTAACCCACGAATAAATGCTGCTTTGGGATTTCAAATTGAGAAGTAGGTGGTGTAAAATTGTGGATGTATGGTGGAGGGTTCTGAAATGGTGAAGGATATGAAGTTTGCAATGGGTTCTCCGGTTCCCATTTCAAGGTCGAGAAATTAAGAGACCCCAAATTCTTGCCACCTAAATTACGGATGGAATTTATCAGATTCAACTCCATTCTATCATAACTCTTGTTAACATTTGAGAATTGTGAATCCAATTTCTCTACGAGTTCTGATGCCATCTTTAAAATTACCCACAGAGCAAGGATGAATGCTCTGATACCACTGATACGGTTGCTGAATTTCAGAGAAGAAGAAGCTAACTAAAGCTAAGCTAAAGCTAAGCTAAAGCTAAGAAGAACAGGAATTAAGACAAATAAGATAAAAGTATTTTCATTCATGCCTTCAAAATGAGCTACTGCTCACTACATATAGCTCTAGACGTGAGCAAAAGACCTAAGGGCTAAAAGGAAATAAGAAAAACTTACAAGGGGTATAAAATAATAAAGCAATCTACCTAAATGGACTCAAATGCAAAAATAAAACTTGCTAACTAATCAGCCAGCCCCTGTCACTAACTCCACAGTATAACTTTCTCCAACCTTTTCCATTTTAAATCGTATCAGTGTAGTTTAGTAGGGTTTCCAGAGTATTCTTTTAGATGCAACTATATTTGAGATTGTGAAGGCATTTAATTAAGGATGGTAATAAAATGACAGGCAACTAGTATTGGTTACTGTGGAAAAGCAAGAATGACGTTTACAATCTGATGTCAAATTGTCCTCCTTTTGTCCAAGAAGGACGGTATGGCTTGCTCAGTTTGTCAAACTAGTTAATTTTGAGTTGGTTGTGGGCATTGGTCATTCATACTGCGGAAGGGAAACTTTTGTGTAAAAACTATTCACAAGTACATAATCATGCAGTTCAAAATCAAATTTTATTTTGAGGACAAGTTTTTTGACTCTTCAAATAGTAACTGCATCACATAAATGGGATAGGAGTATGAACTAGTGTCGATTTATTTCCTAGCCAAAAAAAAAAAAAAAAAACAGGTGCTGTGTCATGTTATAGAGCCCATCAATAGCAGTTAGCAAATAGAACTCTAGATTCTCCTCTATTCATCAGTAGTTAGTTTTGCTTCTTTTCTCCATTAACTAAGTTGAATTTGCTTCTCTTTCTGGCTCCTGCCAAAGGCAACTCCTCTACAGGATTGGTAACTCAAAAACGAATTACACTTCTCTGTTTCTATGATCCACCAAAGAGTCACTTGTAAGTGTCTTGTGTGTTTATTCTTTTGTTATTAAAAAAAATCTAGTCAATTTTTTCTTTTACTATTTCTTGCAAATAAGTTATCTACAATACTTTTCATTAGTAATCCGCTTTTACTGTTATATAGTCCTTTTCTTTTCTTCTAGTCTACATTTTTTTTGTAAACACTAAACAGTCCAATCTTTCAGCTTTTCTCTTAATGCTACCCATACTAATTTGATATGGAAAGTGTCAATGGTTGAATCTTTTATTACGAAAAATCAAATACTTGTAAGTATTTTTACAAAAAGATTGATGTAACACAGCAGTAACTTGTAGTCTTTCTTTTTATATACTTCAACTTATAGACATGTTTCTGTCATATTTTAACCACTTCCATTAAAGGAAATATACGTTTGGAAAACTGAAGAATGTACATTTGAAAATTTATTTCAACAAGATAAACATTATTATTGTACAAATCACAAATGAAATATGCACATCAATTGGAATAGATTGGAGAATGATTCACCCAATCAGTTAACTAAATACATACACAAAATCATTGCTAGCTTTCACATTCTGTTTATAAAAAGAAACAAAAAAGGAGGGGAAGTTGGGTCATGTCGAGCAAGTTGTGTTTCAACCCATTATTAAGCCATCTTGACTCAACCCATATAAACCCAAATAAACTTTGGCTTGGTAGGTTTAGGACCCGCTTTGACTGACCCAAGTTTAAGTCAACCCGCATTTTGATTCCTCCAATTAAAGATATTTAACAATAAATGGTCATGACTTAAAGCTGCGAGAGAAGGAGATTCCAAGAGTCGGGATGTTTTATCAATTTTAAAGGTAGGAGGAGACTTTAAATAGCAGCTCAATTGAAAGAAGGGTATTCTCCAGTTAGTCTCAAACTTAAGTTTAATTTCTTGGCTTGGATAGTTGGATGGAGTAGCACGATTATCTTTTGTTCTGTGAGTTCCAGTTATACACAACAAGCTTCAACTATATCTGGAGATTTAAAGTTAATTTGACTTGCGCTATTATGGACAAGAGGGGTTGCTCTGATGGTAAGCAACCCCCACTTCCAACCGAGAGGTTGTGAGTTCGAGTCTTCCCAAGAGCAAGGTGGGAAGTTCTTGGAGGGAAGGATGCCGGGGGTTGGATGGAGTAGCACGATTATCTTTTGTTCTGTGAGTTCCAATTATACATAACAAGCTTCAACTATATCTGGAGATTTAAAGTTAATTTGACTTGCGCTATTATAGTGGTAGTAGTAGAACAAATTTAAGTGATTGATTGTTGAATTAGATCTGGTAAGCATCACGACAAGGCTTGGTTTGAATTTTATAGTGAAATGTTTAAAAATATTGCTGTGCTATTTTAGAAATGTCAAATGTCCCAGAATAGGAGATGTTGATCATAATTGGGACAGAGAACATTATATTATTTGTCTATGATCGATATCCTTAATAATACTATCATTTTTTCCCTCTTTTGTATTAACTAGTAGTTGGTATATATTGTAACAGAAGGAAAAATCCTCGTCCAAGATTTGGTGAAGTTAGCCAGTGAAATAGAAGATGCTGAAGAGGAAACAACAGAAGAGGAAAAAGCTCAAAAGTAGGGCAATACAGCAATAATTTTGATCAATTTAGTGCTATTCATTTAGTCTCCAACCTTTCCTTTATACTAATATACTAGAAATCGTACCTGTGCGATGCGCGGTCAGTATTAAAAAATATTAATTAAATTAAATTATGATCGGGTTTGTTTGATCCTATTAGATTATATTGCTTTAATAAAATTCAATTGTCATCTTATTTATCAATACGATATACCCAATAATGAATCAAAGGTACTCATATCGTTAATGAATAACTTTTTTGTTCTAGAATTTTTTATTATATTAAGCAATATTTGATATTCGTTTTCTTTGTCATATATGAGAAGATTTATAATTTATAACTGTTGAAATATTTTTTATTTTAAATTTTATTCGATTGTTCTTAACAATATTATTTAAATTTTAATGAACAAAATATCTGTTAAACTTACAAGAAGCGCATTGAATAACTTTCTGTTATGTATTTTTTTTATTATATCATCTAATATTTAATATTATTACATTTCTAATAGAAAGTTTTATTAGCATATTACTTTATTAAATAATTTTCTCTGAATTTTTTTATGTCTTTATTTTTGTTTTATTTATTTTCAAATAATTTTAAAACTTCAACTTGAAACTTATTCCCAATTTGAATTGGTAATTTATTATTTTTAACTTCCTTTTTTATTTTGAAATTATATTAAAACTTCAACTTGAAACTACATCCCGATTAGAATTGATAGTTTTTCTTCTCTTTCTTTTGTTTTTATAGCTAATTTTTTTTTTTGCTTTTTAAAATCTCTGTTAAACTGTCGGGAGTTATACAGGCTCAGCATTGAATAAACTTTTTGCTATGTATTTTTATTTATTATATCATCTAATATTTAATATTATTACATTTTTAATAGAAATATTTATTAGCATATTACTTTATTTAATATTTTCCTCTGAAAGTTTTTTAATTTCTTTAATTTCGTTTTTTAATTTTAAAACTCAAACTTGAAATTACTCCCAAATTTGAATTGGTAATTTTTTTTATTTTGAATTTTTATTTTATTTTGAAACTACTTCCGATTTGAATGGGTTATTATTCTCTTTTTTATTTTTATTTTTTATAGCTACTTTTTTTTACCATTTATTTTAAAATAATTTTAAAAATCTAACTTGAAACTACTCCCACCCAATTTGAAATGGATAGTTATTTGTATATTCTTCTCTTTTTTCATTTTTTATATTTAATTATAAGATATCTATATTTATTAATTTAAATAAAGTAACCATATATATATATATATATATATATATATATATATATATAGAGAGAGAGAGAGAGAGAGAGAGAGAGAGAGAGAGAGAGAGAGAGAGAGAGAGAGAGAGAGAGAGAGAGAGAGAGAGGGTTTTTATACATATTTAACTCAAATATAATAACCAATAACTAATTATAAACTAAATAACTAACTATGCCATGTGGCATTTTTTTAGGTTGTCACTTGGTTTAAGGAGAGGGTTTTTTCCTCTCCTTTTAATAATATACAAATAGATATTTCTATTTTTGTAATATGGCTAATTTTATATTTTTTAATTTATTTTTTATTTAATATATTCTTAAAACTCCAACTTGAAACTACTCCCAATTTGAATGGGTAATTTGTTTTTCGTTTTTATAGTTAATCATAAGATATCTATATTTATCAATTCAAATAGAGTAACCAATTAATTAAAAAAAAAGTTACAAAGTAGTTTTTTTTCTTCATAAAATTCCAACTTGAAACTTCTCTCAAATTTGAATTGACAATTTTTAATTTTTTAATTTTTTTTATATTTAAAATAATTTTAATCATACTTGACGTATTATTGAGTAGTTTTATTTATACTTTCCTATTTTTAATATTGGTAATTACATGATATTTATATTTATGATTCAAATAAAGTAACTAATTAATTAAAAAAATTAAGAAGGTTTTTTTGTTAAAAAGGTAGTTTATTTTGTCTTAATAATGTCACTTTTAATTATTAATATTTTCATTTTTTTATTGTAGAAATTTTTTTTTTAAGTTTTTGAAATTTTAAGATAACTTAAAACTGCAAAGTGAAACTATTTCCCAATTTGAATGAGTAGTTATTTTTTTTTAATATAGCTAATCATAATATAACTATATTTATTAATTCAAATACAGTAACCAATTAATTCAAAATTTAAGAAAAACTTTTAGTTAAAAAGTTAGTTTATTTTGTCTTAATATTGCTACTTGGCTTTTTGTGGTTATGCCACTTGTCTTAATAATGTGTTTTTGCCTCTCCTTTTATTATATATAGATGTGGGTGCTTGTAGTTGAATTTGGGTGATTAATAAAACAGTTCAGATCCAATTCACAAAAACTAAAATGTGTATGGATATGACTGTGTCAACACACTTAATTGACAAAGCACATTCTTTAACCCAAGCTGTTATAGTTTTTGTATGTCTACGGTGGAAAATATAGCGGTATGATTTATTAGCGGAGTAATTTGAAAATTGGAAGTTTTCCCTTTTGAGTTTAATTCTAAGGTGGCAATCATGGGATGAGTTTGATTATGGTTTGACTTTTTTTATAAGGAACTTATCTCACAGGTAACCGAAAAAAAAAAATTTGAATTTTGAAAATGTGATGACCCGACCCATCGTCTAAGGTATTATCGCCCCGTTTTCCCCGTATTATGTTGCTATATGTTTCAATATCAGTATTTGAGTTGATTGGGTAGAATTGGATTGATTTTAGTTGATTGTGTGACCCACAACCTATCAATTAAAGCCCTTTGAGTCTAGTTTCCAACTCAACAAACCGTGCGTCATTTGGAGGTGTATACATAAAGTTATGACATTTTTACTGGGCATGTGTCAGTAGCGCGACCTTAGCGCGGGAGCGCTAGTAGCCCGCGCTAATTGGGTTATTTTCTGCCTCAACCCGCGCTAATTAGTGCGGGCGCGCTAGTAGCAGGCCCTAAATATACCTAAGGACGGGAAATGACATAACTTGAGAGTTGAGTCATTTCTCAAGCCTAGGGCTTCCCCAACACCCCCAATTCGACCAAGGCACTCAATTGCACTCCTAAGGTAAGCTTTTATGTGTTTTTTCATGGTAATTTTTTTCAATCACTAGTTACAACATGATTTTGGTTGGATTTCATAGGATTTCTTCAAAATCTCAAGAACACCCCAAAGTTGTCTTTCAAGATTTGGTCTACAAGAGGTAATCCTACACCTTAGACTTACACATATGGTGTTATTATGGGAGTATGAGTATGAATCAAGTATTACTACTTATAGTATGGTTGTTGGAAGCCATAAACCCAATTTAAATACATGAACATGGTATGGATTTAAATGTGTATATTTGTTGGAATTTTGTTGGTGTGGGTGTGAATGGTTGATCACACACGTGATGTTAGGAGTATAAATTGCTAAAGAATGATAGGGAGATGAATTGTTGGTTAATGGTGATAGTTGGAGGAACCAATGCTATAGTTAAGAGGTGTAAATATTTATGCCTACAAGATGTTTGATAATAGGCCTAGGTGGCACAAGTTATGGGATTTATGACTAATATTGGCCCTATTGAATGTTGTATTGTAGATTGAAGTTACATAACAGTATTGGATCATTGTAGTATCATTAAGGGGCGAATTTCGGATATGTATGGCTAAAACCCCATCTTTTAGAAATCGAACTTCATCAATGTTTGTATGAATTTGGATATATTGGAAGCGCGAGGAGGCCGGTTGAGGAGAAAAGGCTTCGCGGACTAGAATTCTCGCCGGTTCAAGATTCGGCATCCGAGGTGACTGAATTGCGAGGCAAACGCAAGGCGGACTAAGGCTTCTACCGGACCGAGGTGAGTGGTGATAGTAAATAATGTACTGAGGTTTTGAAACCCCGTACTAGTACTTCACAGTGCTATGTTGAGATGAGACACGCGTCATGTGACGGGCGTGGTGACATTGTGATTAGGGGATTGGACTTGGTCTTTCCCGACTGATAGTGTATTGTGTATTATGACTGTGAATGAGATTATAACTGTGTAATTGGGCTTGTAGCCACGTTTGGGGCCTTGTGCCGATCTGTAGAGTATTAGGGAAGCCTGTAGAACTAGGTGACCCTTATATCATGCGAGACACATACACTCAGCCGTAATTACAACTGTATAGCATATCATGAGCCAGTACTAGATGTGTACTTTGAGAGAGACTACCTAGGGTGAAATTCCCTGTTATAGCTGAGTGGGCCTGAGAGGCCAAGTCTATACCGATTGAGATAGGGTCGAGGACCCACTATGAGATATTATATTGGGCCTGAGAGGCCAAGTCTATACTGACTGAGATAGGGTCGAGGACCCACTATGAGATATTAATATATATATCTATATTGGATCGGGCTGCACGCCGCAGCGCTATATGTATTGGATCGGACTGCACGCCGCAATGATGTATATGTGGATCGGACTGCACACCGCAGTAATATACATGTGGATCGGACCGCACGCCGCAATATTATCGCGCTTGGGCTGTAGGAGCCCCTTCGGAGTCCGAGTCTGCACACATTCTCAGTGAGCGCTAGTGTATATTATGGGATCGGGTTGCACGCCACAGCATAGTATAGTATATATATATATATATATATATATATATATATATATATATATATATTGGGTCGGACTGCACGCCGCAGTAATACATGTGTGGATCGGGCTGCACGCCGCAACATCGTAGAGCTTGGGCCTAGGGAGCCCCTCCGAAGTCTGTATACACCCCCAATGAGCGCCGTCGACGTTTGATGACTTACCTGTGAGGGTTTGCCTTAGAACTGTTTAGTGATAGCACATGAGTTCTTACTTTCAGTTATTGTTTATTATTGTTACTCACCGAGTTGAAATATACTCACCCCACTCCCCTGCACTTTCTGTGCAGATCCACAGGTGCCCGAGAGCAGTTGAGACATTGTAGCTGGTAGGCAATTATATCTACATAAATTTACTTCTGATCCTGTGTCTATCATAGTGTCACGACCCAAATCCGGTCGTGATGGCGCCCAACAATCAAGCTAGGCCAGCCAAACCAACAATTTAATTATAACACAATACCAAGTCCCCAAATGGACAACCCAAGAAGAATATATGAGTTTAAGAACTCCAATAATAATAATACTGAACAAAATACTGACACTCCCAAAGATCCGGAGTCACAAGTCTAGAGCCTCTAACAAAACCCAACAGGAAATAAAGAGTACGATATAGAAGTACTCAAGTCTGAATACAAAATATACAATAACAACTGGAATGAGAGGAGAAGCTAGGCTCTGCGAACGTTGGCAGCTACCTCAGCAACTCGATGTGACAATGTAAACGCTGGAGATGTCCGTCTACTGCTCCTGTGTACCTGAGTCTGCACACAAAAGGTGCAGGGAGTAGGGGTGAGTACTAAGTACTCAGTGAGTAACAAATATATATATGTAGCTGACAGTAAGAAATCCACAAAATACCACAATACGAAGCTACACTACAATCCGAATCTCCTACGAACTAGCAACAACAATCCAATACAACTTCCACAGAGTAATTCAACAAATACAGATGCAATGCAATGCACATAACCGCTACGGCGTGTAGCCCGATCCAATTTAACGTTGACGGCGCTCACTGGGGTGTGTACAGACTCCGGAGGGGCTCCTACAGCCCAAGCGCAATACTGCTGCGGCGTGCAGCCCGATCCTCATATCAACCACTGCGGCGTGCAGCCCGATCCCATGCTCAGTCCACAATAAACAATTAAGTCACAAAATAATTCATTTTCCTTAATTCCAGTTCTCAATTCATAATTTATGAAAAATACTTTAACTTTATTAAATTTGTAAAAGCCGTTGACTTAGCATTTCAAAAGTGTGATTTCAATTTCCAGGACTGAGATCAGTGATTTAAGCAATTTTAGCTATCACATGAATATTGTCCTCTAAGGACGCTACAGATCGGCACAAGGCCCCAAACAAGGCTTACAGCCCACAAATATAGCAAATACGGTGTATTTCCAACACTAACATCATATTATTCATTCCCGGGATGGACCAAGTCTCAATCCCCAATCACAATCAATCCCGCACCTGCCACGGTGTGCGAGCCACGCCCTATTAGCGTCACAATGTGCTAAGCCGGGGTTTCGAACCCTCAGGCTACAATATACACAAACTACTCACCTCTAGCCGGTCGTAGAATCGTCCGCGATGCCTTTTCCTTTGAATTTCGCTGCCTCGTGTGTAGAATCTAGTCAAATAACAATAATTATATCAATTACGGGTCAAAGAATCATAACCCACTTCAATTTATATGAAATTCGCATCATTACACTAAGTTGGTAAAACCCGACTTTCGGTACGATTCTCGAAAAATTACGAAAGTCACATATTCGGAACCCTCATCTCAATACGAGTCTAAGCATATCAATTTTGCCAAATTCGGACTCCATTTGCTCATTCAAAACCTTGATTTTCTAAAGTTCAAGCCTAGGGTTAAATCTTCCATGAATCACCCCAAATTCTTCCATTTTCATGATATAATTGCATAATAATACCAATACTAATCATAGTTTAAGTCCATAGTTGCTTACCCGATGATTTCCCGAATTTCTCTTCAAAATCGCCCAAATCGCCTCTAAAGCCGAGACCCAAATGTGTGAAATGTTCTGAAATTTTTCTAACTTCCGATACACTTAACTTACAGCGATTTTCGCTTCTGCGGAAGAATTTCCGCTCCTACGAGTCCGTATCCGCGACCAAAGGGTCGCTTCAGCGGTTCCAGGCCTGGCCGGCCATTTCCGCTTCTGCGACTAGGCGTCCGCCTCTGCGGACTCGCCTAAGCGGCTTCCCTTCCGCTTCTGCGATGCCGCTTCAACGGAAAATGTTCCGCTTCTGCGATGCCCAGCGCTTCTGCGCTCCTCGTCCGCTTCAGCGGACCCGCTCCTGCGCCCATAATTCCGCAGGAGCGGAAACAACAGATACAGGACTCTCCAAACCTGCAATTTCCATGTTTTTCTCCCGATTAACCATCCGAAAACACCCCGAGGCCCCCGGGACCTCATTCAAACACACCAACACATCCTAATTCCTTATTCGAACTTGTTCCAATCATAAAAACACCATCCTAAACATCAAAATCACCAATTATCCACGGATTCAAGCCTAAGTTTCTTCAAAACTTTCAAAACTAACATTCAACCCAAAACCCGATCAAGCGATGTCCGAATGACCTGAAAATTTGCAGACATAACCAAAATCACATAACGAAGCTACAGAAATTGTCGGAATTCCATTCCGACCCCCGGATCAAAATATCACCTACCATCCGGTTTCCGCCAAGATTCAACATTTGCCAATTCAAGCTTAAAACTACACCGGATCTCCGAATTCAATTCCGATTGTTCTCCTAAGTCATAAATGATCCCCGGAACTAGTCGAATCATCAGAATCCGGTTCCGAGCACTCTAACTCAATAGTCAACTCTTGGTTGACTTTTCATATTCAAGCTTTCTTTAAACATGCTATTTGTTTCATTTTCAATCCAATTCACTCCTAACTCACCCGATATACTCTAATACTGTTTTAAAAGCATAATATATGAAAATGCAAAGTAACGGGGTGATAATTCTCGTAATGACGGGCTGGGTCATTACATTCTCCCCAACTTAAACAAACGCTCGTCCGCGAGCAGGTTAAGAAACATACCCGGAGTATCAAATAAGTGTGGATATCTGCTCCGCATCTCCTGCCCGGTCTCCCAAGTTGCTTCCGCTACGGGACGACCTATCCACTGCACTTTTACTGAAGCTATATCTTTGGATCTCAGCTTACGAACTCGTCGACCCAAAATGGCTACCGGTTCCATATCATAGGTCAAGTCCTCATCCAACTGTATCGTGCTGAAGTCTAACACATGAGACGGGTCTCCGACATACTTCCGGAGCATAGATACATGGAACACCGGGTGAACTCCCGACAAACTCGGTGGCAAAGCAAGCATATAAGCCACCTCCCCAACTTTCCTAAGCACCTCAAAAGGTCCAATAAACCTCGGGCTCAACTTCCCTTTCTTTCCAAACCTCATAACACCCTTCATAGGCGAAACCTTCAGCAACACCTTCTCACCTACTGAATAAGACACATCTCGGACCTTCCGGTCCGCATAACTCTTCTGACGCGACTGAGCTGTGCGAAGTCTCTCCTGAATCACCTTCACCTTATCTAAGGCATCTTGGACTAACTCTGTCCCTAACAACCTAGCCTCGCCGGGCTCGAACCAACCAACCGGAGACCTACACCGCCTCCCATATAAAGCTTCATACGGTGCCATCTGAATGCTGGACCTGATAGCTATTATTGTAAGCAAACTCCGCCAAAGGCAAATAATCAGCCCATGAACCACCAAAATCAATGACACAAGCACGCAACATGTCCTCCAGTATCTGAATAGTACGCTCAGACTGCCCATCCGTCTGTGGATGAAATGCTGTGCTCAACTCTACCTGTGAACCCAACTCTCGCTGAAGTGTCCTCCAGAATTGAGATGTGAACTGGGTACCTCTGTCTGATATAATAGAAATGGGAACTCCATGCAATCTCACTATCTCACGGATGAATATCTCTGCCAACCGCTCTGAGGAATAAGTAGTACACACTGGGATGAAGTGAGCTGACTTGGTCAACCTATCCACCACCACCCAAACTGAATCAAACTTCCTCGCCGTCCGAGGGAGTCCACTAACAAAGTCCATAGTAATCCTTTCCCACTTCCACTCCGGAATATCAATACGCTGGAATACACCACCAGGTCTCTGATGCTCATACTTGACCTGCTGACAGTTTAGACACCGAGCCACATGGCTCACAATATCTTTCTTCATCTTTCTCCACCAGAAATGCTGCTTCAAATCCTGATACATCTTCGCGGCTCCTGGATGGATAGAATACCGTGAGCTATGAGCCTCCTCCAATATCAACTCACGAAGGCCATCAACATTGGGCACGCATATCCGGACCTGCATCCTCAATACACCATCACTATCAATAGTGACATCTCTAGTATCATCATGCTGAACTCTGTCCTTAAGGACAAGCAAGTGTGGATCATCATACTGGCGCTCTCGAATACGATCATATAAAGAAGAACGAGCTACTACACAAGCCATCACCCGATTGGGCTCATAAATATCCAGCCTTACCACCTGATTAGCTAACGCCTGAACATCAACTGCTAGGGGTCTCTCCCCAACTGGAATATACGCCAAACTGCCCATACTAATAGCCTTCCGGCTCAATGCATCAGCCACTACATTGGCTTTCCCGGGATGATACAAGATAGTAATATCATAGTCTTTAAGCAATTCAAGCCATCTCCGTTGCCTCAAATTTAGATCTTTTTGCTTAAACAAATGCTGAAGGCTGCGGTGGTCTGTATATACATCACAAGATACACCATATAGGTAATGCCTCCAAATCTTCAAGGCATGTACAATAGCAACTAACTCCAAATCATGAACAGGGTAGTTCTTCTCGTGGGGTTTTAGCTGACGAGAAGCATATGCAATAACTCTACCCTCCTGCATCAACACACAACCGAGTCCAACTCTGGAAGCATCACAATACACCGTATATGACCTTGAAGCCGATGGTAACACAAGTACCTGGAGCCGTGGTCAAAGCCTCCTTGAGCTTCTGAAAGCTCTCTTCACATTCATCGGACCACACAAATGGAGCATTCTTCTGTGTCAGCTTAGTCAACGGTGAAGCAATAGATGAGAAATCCCGAACAAACCGGCGATAATAGCACGCAAGCCGAGAAAACTTCGAATCTCTGTAGGCGAGGAAGGTCCGGGCCAGTCCGCA
Source organism: Nicotiana noctiflora (assembly GCA_032618575.1). Classification (NCBI taxonomy): domain Eukaryota; kingdom Viridiplantae; phylum Streptophyta; class Magnoliopsida; order Solanales; family Solanaceae; genus Nicotiana; species Nicotiana noctiflora. The sequence continues at coordinate 27,789 of JASVEL010010137.1, forward strand.
CTCGCCTCAACCTTCGTGGATCAACCCGAATACCATCACCTGGACACTATATGTCCCGTAAAACCCACGATATCGATCGTAACTCACACTTAGTGAATTTTGCATAAAGCTTCTCTTCTCTCAACCTCTCCAATGCCACTCTCAAATGTTGTGCATGCTCCTCCTGGCTGCGTGAATATACCGGAATATCATCAATAAACACAATTACAAAAGAATCAAGGTACGGCCGAAATACACTATTCATCGAGTGCATGAATGCTGCGTCGGGGCATTAGTCAACCCGAAAGACATCACCAGGAACTCGTAGTGCCCATATCGCGTCCCGAACGCTGTCTTCATAATGTCTGAGTCCCTGATCTTCAACTGATGATAGCCCGATCGAAGATCAATCTTAGAAAATACACTAGCTCCCTGTAGCTGATCAAATAGGTCCTCGATACGAGGTAATGGGTACTTATTCTTCACTGTTACCTTGTTCAGCTGCCTGTAATCAATGCACAGTCTCATTGTGCCATCTTTCTTCTTCACGAACAACACCGGTGCACCCTAGGGTGACACACTCGGACGAATGAAACCCTTATCTAAGAGTTCCTGAAGCTGTTCCTTCAATTCTTTTAACTCTGCTGGTGCCATGCGATAGGGAGGAATAGAAATGGGCTGAGTGCCCGGCACCAAATCAATACCAAAATCAATATCTCTATCAGGCGGCATGCCTGGCAGGTCTGCTGGAAATACATCCGGAAACTCCCTCACAATGGGGACCGAATCAAGACCGGGTGTCTCGGCCTCAACATTTCTAATGAAGGCCAAATAAGATAAACAACCCTTGCCAATCATTCGTTGGGCCTTTATATAAGAAATCACCCTGTCGGACACATAATCGGTCAAGCCACGCCACTCGATCCTCGGATTACCTGGAATAGCTAGTGTGACTGTCTTGGCATGACAGTCCAGAATCGCATGATAAGGAGATAGCCAATCCATGCCTAGGATAACATCGAAATCTACCATGCCCGGTAGTAATAGATCAACTCGGGTCTCCAGACCCCCAATAGTAATAATACAGGATCGATATACCTGATCCACAACAACAGTATCCCCCACTGGGGTAGACACATGTACGGCCAAATCAAGAATACCACGGGTCATACCCAAATGGTGTGCAAAATAAGTAGAGACATAAGAATAGGTGGATCCGGGATCAAATAAAACAGAAGCATCCCTGTGGCAGACTGAGATAATACCTGAAATAACCGCATCCGAAGCACTAGCATCCTTCCTATTCGGAAGAGCATAGAAACGAGCCCGGCCTCCACCCAGTACGATCCTCACCCCTAGGGCGACCTCTAGATACCCGGCCACCAGTCCTAGCCGACTGTGCCGGCGCCGAAGAAACAGGAGTAGAAGATGAAGGCCGATCCCTCTGCTGAGACCGCCTACGAAGCCACCGAGGACACTCTCTCCCGATATGGCCCAAATCACCGCACTCAAAACAACGACACCGAAGATGGAAGAAGGGGCTGCTGAGGACCCCTCGCTACCGATGAACCCCGTGCTGAGGAAGCAGGAGCGTAACTCCGAGCCGGAAGAGCACTCGGTGCAGGTTGACTCTGCTGACGGCTCGCCGCCCTCGATAACCCCGCCGGCCTTGACGACCACGATCGGATGAAACCCCACCGGACTCCGCACGTCCAGACTGATGAGACCCGAAAGAGCGACCTCTGCTATGCTGAAATTGGCCCCTAGACGGAGCACCACCGTAACTGCCAGTACCACGAGGCCTCTTAGCCTCTCTCTCCTCTCGCTCTCTACGGCGATCTGTCTCAATGTGACGGGCAGCATCAACCACCTCCTCAAAGCTAACTGTCGAAACTCTCTCCCCGGTCATCAATATGCGGATGGGATAAATAAGGCCATCAATAAATCTCCGAATCCTCTCTCTGTCTGTAGGAACCATCCACATGGCATGACGGCTAACTGTGTGAATCTCATCTCGTACTAATTAACCGTCATCTCTCCCTGCTTCAACCACTCGAACTGACGTCGCAGCTCCTCTCTCCGAGACCGAGGCACGTACTTCTCCAAAAATACCATGGAGAACTGCTGCTGCCAAGTGAGGGGCACTGCCCCAGCGGGCCTACTCCTCTCAAAATCCTCCCACCACTGGAAAGCTGCACCTGTGAACTGGAAAGTGGTGAATGAAACACCGCCGGACTCTAGAATACCCGCGGTGCGAAGCATACGCCGACATCTGTCAAGAAAACCTCGGGCATCCTCGCCCTCGGCTCCACCGAATGTCGGAGGCCGTAGCCTCTCAAATCTCTCCAAACGACGCCGCTCATCGTCGGGCATAACCGGAACTATATATGCGGGAGCCGGTGCAAAGTCCCTGAACAGCCGGCTCGGGTGTGCGAGCCACGGGGGTCCGATTTCCTCCCCTCGCCCGTGAAGAAGATACCGCAGCAGTAGCCGCAACTACCTGTGCCAAGCCTCGTGCACACCGATAAGATCCGAGCCAAGGTCTCCCGAAGACCCGGTATCACAACAGGCACTGCCGGTGCTCTGAACCTGAGCTGCCGGAGCGTCCGCCGCCGGAACCCGATCCCGAGTCCGATCAACCGGTGGGTCGGCGAGGTGCCGGCGCCGCCGCTCTACCTCTACCACGACCACGGCCTCTCGGGTGCCAATGGTGGTCGTCCGCCACGTCCGTTAGCTCGTGTTCTCGCCATCTACGAGAGAATAGAATATGGAAAGATTTAATTTCATGATAACACAAATCGCACGATATGAATTCAAGAAAATGAGGTTTTTCCTAAAGTTTCTGTAGCCCTTCGAAGATAGATACGGACGTCTACGTACCGATCTGCGAAAGCCTACTAAACCGGCTCATGACTCGCGAGTCCTAATAACCTAGAGCTTTGATACCAACTTGTCACGACCCAAATCCGGTCGTGATGGCGCCCAACAATCAAGCTAGGCCAGCCAAACAAACAATTTAATTATAACACAATACCGAGTCCCCAAATGGACAACCCAAGAAGAATATATGAGTTTAAGAACTCCAATAATATTAATACTGAACAAAAGTACTGACACTCCCAAAGATCCGGAGTCACAAGTCTAGAGCCTCTAACAAAACCCAACAGGAAATAGAGAGTACGATATAGAAGTACTCAAGTCTGAATACAAAATATACAATAACAACTGGAATGAGAGGAGAAGCTAGGCTCTGCGAACGTAGGCAGCTACCTCAGCAACTCGACGTGACAATGTAAACGCTGGAGATGTCCGTCTACTGCTCCTGTGTACCTGAGTCTGCACACAAAAGGTGCAGGGAGTAGGGGTGAGTACTAAGTACTCAGTGAGTAACAAATATATATATGTAGCTGACAGTAAGAAATCCACAAAATACCACAATACGAAGCTACACTACAATCCGAATCTCCTACGAACTAGCAACAACAATCCAATACAACTTCCACAGAGTAATTCAACAAATACAAATGCAATGCAATGCACATAACCGCTACGGCGTGTAGCCCGATCCAATTTAACGTCGACGACGCTCACTGGGGGTGTGTACAGACTCCGGAGGGGCTCCTACAGCCCAAGCGCAATACTGCTGCGGCGTGCAGCCCGATCCTCATATCAACCACTGCGGCGTGCAGCCCGATCCCATGCTCAGTCCACAATAAGCAATTAAGTCACAAAACAATTCATTTTCCTTAATTCCGGTTCTCAATTCATAATTTATGAAAAATACTTTAACTTTATTAAATTTGTAAAAGCGGTGACTTAGCATTTCAAAAGTGTGATTTCAATTTCCAGGACTGAGATCAGTGATTTAAGCGATTTTAGCTATCACATAAATAACTATCCCCTAGGGATACTACAGGTCGGCACAAGGCCCCAAACAAGGCTTACAGCCCACAAATATAGCAAATACGGTGTATTTCCAACACTAACATCATATTATTCATTCCCGGGATGGACCAAGTCTCAATCCCCAATCACAATCAATCCCGCACCTGCCACGGTGTGCGAGCCACGCCCTATTAGCGTCACAATGTGCTAAGCCGGGGTTTCGAACCCTCAAGCTACAATATACACAAACTACTCACCTCTAGCCGGTCGTAGAATCGTCCGCGATGCCTTTTCCTTTGAATTTCGCTGCCTCGTGTGTAGAATCTAGTCAAATAACAATAATTATATCAATTACGGGTCAAAGAATCATAACCCACTTCAATTTATATGAAATTCGCATCATTACACTAAGTTGGTAAAACCCGACTTTCGGTACGATTCTCGAAAAATTACGAAAGTCACATATTCGGAACCCTCATCTCAATACGAGTCTAAGCATATCAATTTTACCAAATTCGGACTCCATTTGCTCATTCAAAACCTTGATTTTCTAAAGTTCAAGCCTAGGGTTAAATCTTCCATGAATCACCCCAAATTCTTCCATTTTCATGATATAATTGCATAATAATACCAATACTAATCATAGTTTAAGTCCATAGTTGCTTACCTGATGATTTCCCTTGAGTTTCTCTTCAAAATCGCCCAAATCGCCTCTAAAGCCGAGACCCAAATGTGTGAAATGTTCTGAAATTTTTCTAACTTCTGATACACTTAACTTACAGCGATTTTCGCTTCTGCGGAAGAATTTCCGCTCCTACGCGTCCGTATCCGCGACCAAAGGGTCGCTTCAGCGGTTCCAGGCCTGGCCGGCCATTTCCGCTTCTGCGACTAGGCGTCCGCCTCTGCGGACTCGCCTAAGCGGCTTCCCTTCCGCTTCTGCGATGCCGCTTCAGCGAAAAATGTTCCACTTCTGCGATGCCCAGCGCTTCTGCGCTCCTCGTCCGCTTCAGCGGACCCGCTCCTGCGCCCATAATTCCGCAGGAGCGGAAACAACAGATACAGGACTCTCCAAACCTGCAATTTCCATGTTTTTCTCCCGATTAACCATCCGAAAACACCCCGAGGCCCCCGGGACCTCATTCAAACACACCAACACATCCTAATTCCTTATTCGAACTTGTTCCAATCATAAAAACACCATCCTAAACATCAAAATCACCAATTATCCACGGATTCAAGCCTAAGTTTCTTCAAAACTTTCAAAACTAACATTCAACCCAAAACCCGATCAAGCGATGTCCGAATGACCTGAAAATTTGCAGACATAACCAAAATCACATAACGAAGCTACAGAAATTGTCGGAATTCCATTCCGACCCCCGGATCAAAATATCACCTACCATCCGGTTTCCGCCAAGATTCAACATTTGCCAATTCAAGCTTAAAACTACACCGGATCTCCGAATTCAATTCCGATTGTTCTCCTAAGTCATAAATGATCTCCCGGAACTAGTCGAATCATCAGAATCCGGTTCCGAGCACTCTAACTCAATAGTCAACTCTTGGTTGACTTTTCATATTCAAGCTTTCTTTAAACATGCTATTTGTTTCATTTTCAATCCAATTCACTCCTAACTCACCCGATATACTCTAATACTGTTTTAAAAGCATAATATATGAAAATGCAAAGTAACGGGGTGGTAATTCCCGTAACAACGGGCCGGGTCGTTACAACATGTTTTCTCCTTCTTTATCATTTTGTTGTTTCCATTCTGCTTAGTCTGGATTTTGTAGTAGATCTCATTTGTAGAGGCTCAGTCTTGTGACACCACGATTTGGTTGGGACTACATTCGTGTATTTCATTTCTACACTTCTTGATTTGTTATAAAGACAAGCTAATTATGCCGATTAATCAGTATTGATTTATAATTGGCTGGTTTAAATGGACAAGATGGTCGGGCTTGCCTAGCAATGTGTTGGGCGCCATCACGACCGAAGTTTGGATCGTGACAGAAAATTATACACTTCACTTTGCATGAATCAAGCCTGTGACGTTATTGATCTTTATGACAAATTCTGGCTCAGATCTTGCTGGCCATTTCAGTTATAACAAGTAGCTGGCTCAGATCTTTATGACAAAATCTGGTTTTGATTATTCTGATGAGATGAGGAGATTTGTTTGTACGCTAGTTAACTAACTTGTTTTCCACGTAAAAAAATTATTTTTTCATTCAATTGAAATGTCAATTTTTTTTTATCCGTACCACATGTAAATTTTACCCTCCTTATAAGTGAAAACCCTTATGAATAGTTATTATACCACAAGTGTATTATAAAATCCATATGCGTACACATATTATAAAATTCTGTATCGAATCAAACTACGATCATTTTGGGATAGGTAGCACAGTCCTCTACCCTACTCTCATAAGGTTTCTTGTATTTTGAAACTCTTCTCTTAATACCTCCAATCAATGCAACTCAAGACAATTTGATGCTCCAAACTGTGTTTAATAATTCCGCCATTGTTCGTACTATCGTATTGTATTATGCCCCCCGCTTTTATAAAAAGTGCAAGGTTTCCACTTTAGTCCATAAATTAGAGGGAGATTATCAATATATTTTTATCAGTTAAGTCTTGGTTATAGAGTTGTTCAATATCTATATTGGTTGTAGGTAAAAAAAAGGCGTTGCCACATTGACAAGCTACATTTTTCAAATATAAGTATATATATAAGTAATTGCATATTCAGTAAAATTAATGAACCTTATCTCTAATATAATGAGCTTGTTCAATCAAATTTTGAACCGGTCAAAACAAGTCAAATCAACAAATGAGTCAAATAACAAGTCATAATTCAAATCCCACAAATATAATTTTAGCTTCCCCTCCTTAAACATATTTTTTATTTTTTTAAAAATGAAAGCTATTATATTTCTCTAACTAAATTATTAGCTTAAATTCTTCCAATATATAATTTTCAATCTCTAAGCCCCCTTTAGTCATAGATTTTGCTAAATATTTTTCAACTTTTTTTGCCATATATTCCTGTTTGTTTATAGATTTTATTCATATTTGGCAAATTTCTAAATCCCAAAAACCGCTCAAGAGCTATTTTTTGACCAAAAGTATTTCTGTTTGTTTTTTTTAAAACAAAATCACAAATTGTCCCAAACTTTTGCCTTTTTAAAAAAAAATCACTTTTTGTTACTATGACCCAATTAATCCATATCTACCTACTTTTCCGCATTAAACTCACACGTCTTTGCACTTCTCTATAAGTAGAAGAAAACCTTCGCCAAAGTTGTTGTGCTAGTATGTGGCAATCCACTTCAAAGACAATATTTGAAGGCAATTTGTTAAAATTAGCTAATGTTTATATAAATTTTCTTTAGACTTGTTTCGCTTATTTTATATGAATTTTGTTTAGATCTGTGTTGCTTGCTTATGAATTTTGTTTAGATCTGTGTTGCTTGCTTATGAATTTTGTTACGAGTTATTGGGTAGTTTTAATAGTTTTTAAAACTTATGGGGATATATATATATATATATATATATATATATATATATATATATATATATATATATATATATATATATATATATATATATATTTTTTTTTTTTTTTTTTTTTTTAAAAATTTAAGATAACAACAGGTACAAGCAAATTGATCGAAGGGACCAACGCTTTTACTCCTCCACCGAAGAACCCTTCTTGCGAGAAGCAGAGGCGAAGCCAAAATTTCGAGTTTCTGGGTTCGAGATTCTAATCGTTTTAAATTACTGAGTTCTAAATTAAGAATTTATACATATTCAATGGATTTTTTAAGATAAATACAGAATTTGAACAAAAGCTACTGGATTCGGTCGAACCGCTAGCAGTACTCTAGCTCCGCCCCGGCAAGAAGCAAGGGATATTGTGAACGGTGGGAGGTTAGAGAATTGATCTATTCATAGAATGATCCTATGATCGATACATGATATGTTTTATTTATTCTTTATTTTATTTTATTTCCGCAAAAAAAAGGATAAAAGAAGGATGACTAACTTCCTAGTTGGCGGTGGGACCTATTGGCATACTGCACGTTCCAATAATTTGAGAAACTGGTTATAATAAAAGGGTTTAAAATGTAATTACAGCATTAGTTTCCGCCATCTTCCTTTCTCCCGCAAAATGCAATTTAATCAAAAACTTTCAGCTCCATTACCGATGCTATGGCCACAAAAGCACAAAGAAACCTCTCAATTTTCTACACTAGAAGACACTTCACCGTCGCCGGAGACACAGTCGCCGGAACGAGGTCTCTGGCAGCATCGAAGATCGGAAACTTACTCGTCGTCGCTTCAATTGCAAAAGCTTTGACAGCACCAGGAGGAACACGTAACCTAGAAAAATACGACGATTCAATTCCCCTATCAGAAAACCTAGTCCTTCAAATCCTTCGCCGTAACAATTTAGACGCCGCAACTAAACTTGACTTCTTCAAATGGTGCTCTCTCAGGCCCAATTTCAAACACTCCACCGAAATTTACTCTCAAATGTTCAGATCCATTTGCTATTATAATTCTCACAATCACCGGGAAGATATTTTCATTCTCCTCAATTCTATGAAGCATGATGGAGTATCGCTTAATTCGGCCACATTTAAGTTGTTGCTAGACTCGTTTACTCGAGCTGGTAATTTCAATTCTGCGCTTGAGATTTTGGAATTCATGGAGAGTGATCTGGAAAATTCTAATAATAATTGTTTAAGTCCTGATGTGTATAATTCTGTGCTTATTGCACTTGTACAAAAAAATCAAGTTAATTTAGCTTTGTCAATTTTCCTTAATTGTTGGAAACTAATGATGGGAATGGTAATAGCTTTGTCAATTTTTTTTTTTTTTTTTTTTTTGATGTCTTGAGCCGAGGGTCTCCTGGAAACAGCCTCTCTGCCCTCCCCGGGTAGGGGTAAGGCCTGCGTACATATTACCCTCCCCAGACCCCACTTGTGTGATTATACTGGGTTGTTGTTGTTGTTGTTGGTAATAGCATTGGGATTAGCGATGCTGTTGCATGTAATGTGTTGCTTGTTGGTCTTAAGAGGGCTAATATGAGGGATGAATTTAAACAAGTTTTTGATAAGCTTAGAGGAAAGAAGAGTATTTTTCCGTTGGATAGATGGGGATATAACATATGCATTCACGCATTCGGGTGTTGGGGGGATTTGTCTAGTTGCTCTTTTTAAAGAAATGAAGGAAAGGGGAAGTTGGTTTAGTCCCGACTTGTGCACTTATAATACCTTGATTCATGTGCTTTGTTTGCTCGGGAAGGTTAAGGATGCTCTTGTTGTGGGAGGAATTGAAGGGATCTTCGGGCTTGGAACCTGATGTTTATACTTATCGAATTGTTATACAAGGTTGCTCTAAGGCTTACCTGATAAATGATGCGATTAAAGTGTTCAGTGAGATGCAGTATAATGGTATACGTCCGGATACTATTATTTATAACTCCCTCTTAGATGGATTGCTCAAGGCAAGAAAGTTGACAGATGCGTGCAATTTGTTTCAGAAAATGATTGAAGATGATGGTGTTCGAGCCAGTTGTTGGACCTATAATATTCTTATTGATGGATTGTTTAACAATGGGAGGGCTTTGGCTGCTTATACCCTATTCTGTGATTTGAAGAAGAAAAGTAATAATTTTGTGGATGGCGTTACTTATAGCATTGTCATTTTGCATCTTTGTCAGGAAGGTAGGCTTGATGAAGCTCTGAAGTTGGTGGAAGAGATGGAAGCTAGAGGGTTTACTGTTGATTTGGTTACCATAACTTCTCTGTTGATTGCGATTTACCAGGAGGGGCATTGGGACTATACAGAGAGGCTTGTAAAGCACGTTAGGGAGAACAATTTAGTTCCAATTATTCTCAGGTGGAAAGACAGTATGGAAGCTACAATGAAAGCTCCACAGAGCAGAGAAAAGGATTTTACACCCATTTTTCCATCCAATGGGAACTTTGGTGATATTCTAAGACTAGAAGATTTAACAGACCCTGAGACTGATACTGCCCTTGGGACAGAGGATGAAAGGGATCCGTGGTCATCATCACCATATATGGACTTGCTGGCTAGTAAAGCGAGCTCCCATAGTCATGCTACAAGAGTGTTCTCTCTTACCGGAGGAAAAAGAGTAGACACTAAAGGTGCAGATTCTTTTGATATCGACATGGTGAATACCTTCTTATCAATATTTTTGGCCAAAGGAAAATTGAGCATGGCTTGTAAGTTATTTGAAATTTTCGCCGACATGGGTGCTGACCCTGTTAGTTATACTTACAACTCTATGATGGGTTCATTTGTCAAGAAGGGATATTTCGACCAGGCTTGGGGTGTATTACAGAAAATGGACAAGAATGTTTGCCCTGCTGATGTAGCAACTTACAATGTGATAATCCGAGGGTTGGGAAAGATGGGAAGGGCTGATCTTGCCAGTGCAGTACTCGACAAGCTGATGAAACAGGGGGGTTGCCTTGACATTGTAATGTATAACACCTTGATAAATGCGCTCGGGAAGGCTGGCAGAATTGAGAAAGTAAACAAGCTTTTCCAGCAGATGAAAGATAGTGGAATCAATCCAGATGTTGTCACTTACAATACACTAATCGAAGTTCATGCAAAGGCAGGTCAGCTTAAGCAAGCTTACAAGTTTTTAAGGATGATGTTGGAAGCAGGGTGTGCCCCCAATCATGTCACTGACACAACTTTGGACTTTCTGGAGAAAGAGATTGAAAAACTGAGATACCAGAAGGCTTCCATTAAACGCCCCAATGTAGATAACTCATTATGAGAAGCACTTTAACCTTTAGAGGAGTGAGTTCAGGTATGATGTTCTTCCATAAACTAGTGAATTCAGCATTTGCATTGTATTCAATACTGTTTAAACAGTTGTTCTTCTGGTTTAGAGTGGGATTTTTTTAAAAGTAAAGGTGGGCAATTCATATGGCTGTTATTCAGAATAGAGTTGGTTGTTTTTCATGAATGTAAAAGCAGGTAAATTTTCTACAAACAGTAATTCAGGAACTACTTTGATTTTCTTTTAATGCGTAGTCTGGAGATTTGATGTTTGCCGTTGATCTTGTTGTTGCATGTTTTATCTATGGCTTTCCGTAAGCAAGCATGTTTCTGATACTTCTGGCTTTTTTCGAAGTAATTGAGTATTTGTATGCTCATTGGTAACACATTCGACCTTTTAACACTTGAGTTTATATTTTGAAGTGTAATTCGAATTATGTTGGTCACCAGATTTGATTACCTTATTTGGATAGGGCTGAAGTTTATATCTACTTAGAGGATAGATAATTCATTTGATTGAATAATTCATTATAAACAAGTGTTCTGATTGTTTGAGAATACAATGTGATTGGTTAGAGCTAAAAATCTGGATTTGGCTAGGGCTTTTCCGGTCCACTTAGTCTATCCTACCTGTCATGCAGAGTTCAGCAACTCAGAAATTTATTAAGACTGGAAGCTATAGCATACTCGCAAGATTAGGTAAATAAAAATGAATAGTCATTCTCCATATAAATACTCTTCATTGATAGATTCTTAAAATTCACATCTTCTATGTTATCATTTCAACGAGGGTACCGCATGCGCATTCATTGATAGATAGATTCTTAAAATTCACATCTTCCGAGATCTTCTCAACAAGGAGGGGGACCAAAACATAGAGCTAGGGGAGCTGGGGCATTCAGAGCGTCATAGAGACCTAGGGTACCGCATGCGCATTAGGGTGGAAGATGTCGTGAGGGCTTTGCGTAGGATGAGTAGGGGTTGAGCGACCGGGCCAAACGAAATCCCAGTGGAGTTCTGGAAATGCATGGGTAATCCAGGAGTGGAGTGGCTCACCAGGTTGTTCAATGCGATCTTCAGGTCCAAATGGATGCTAGAGGAGTGGAGGTGGAGTATAGTGGTGCCCTTGTATAAGAACAAAGGGGATATTCAGTATTGCAACAACTATAGGGGCATCAAATTAATAAGCCACACCATGAAGATCCGGGAGCGGGTGATCGAGGCTAGGGTGAGGGAGTCGACATCTATTTCCGTGAACTAGTTCGGTTTCATGCCGGGTTGCTCCACTACAGAAGCTATCCACCTTGTCAGGAGATTGGTGGAACAGTTCGGGATACGAAGAAGGACCTGCACATGGTTGTGCATCAATGCAGAGACAAGCCAGAAATAGTGTGTAAATTTGAGAAAACCAAACACTTCTCTTCTTCAAATGTCGTTTGTCTGCCAAGGGTACAAGTAATTCCTTTTTCCTTCTCATATAATGCTAAGAATACCAAGGATACACAAACCCTAATGCATAAGTTTCTGAATTCAACTAGTAAACAATTTGCATAGAGTAGAGTTAATTCATAGAAACTTTTTCCACTAATATAGGAAAAATTGCACACCACATAAAAATGATATGGACTTCAAGTCCACCAAGTCAAATAGAGACTTCCATGTTTACCTTACAAAGCAAGCTGCGAAAGCTATTAATATGGAAATGGATCGTTGTTGATTTACCTGCAAATGATGTGTCGCCAATGCCATTTTTGAGAAATAATGTGTAGATTTGAGAAAATCAAACGAAATTCCTTCTCTCATATAAGAGAGAGAGTGAGAAAGAGCACTGAAGTGAAGAAAAAAAAAGAATGAAAAAAATTAAGGAAAGAAATGGAGGTGGGTGAACGGAGAAGGAGAGATGGATGAACAGAGGCAAGTGCAGGTTTTTTTCTTTCATTTTTAATTTGTGACTTCTTTTTTGCTTATTTAGTATTTAATAATAGGACTCACAAATAACACGTGTCAAGTAATAAATAGTCTAGTATATGATGTGTTGTACATGTCAGCGCAATTGATATACATGCACTACTGGATGTATTTATTTATACTCATTCCGTCAAGTTCGAGTGTTCAAATGGGAATAATGTAAGTTTGAATATCGGCTTTAAAAATTCGGTGCAAGTTTAAGTGGCCAGAAAGCCAGGGGCGGAGGTACGTTGAGCCAAGCGTGTCGGATGACACCGCTTGGCCGGAAATGTTTATTTATTAATATATATGTAAATAATATGCAAAAGAAAATATAGTCTATATGAATGGCATAACTTGATGTTAACAACTATAGTGATCATTCCTTTTTCTGCTTGTGGTCTAGAGTTCGACGTTGCACGTTGGTTAAATTTTTTTCTTAATATTTTAGTATTCTTCTGGAATTTTTTTGAAAGAAGCACCGTCATATAGATCCGACTAGATAATGAGCTATTGAGTAAATATTTGCTGCCTTATATAGATTTTTTTTTTTTGGTAATATTTATATTGAGTCTATCATAAGTACATTTTATAAAAATTAAAGTTCATGGGGGGAGACTAAGAACTGTACTACTATATTTGAATTGTGTTTTTCTAAAGTATGATTTTATTAAAGTAATCTCTTTATTTGTATGCCTCTCTAAATTTCGACACCGCATCTGGGGCGGATGTGCCGATGGATGGAGGCGGCTGCATGCTGCATCTAAGAGTTTAGTTCCACGAGACTGAATGCTTACAAAAATTTTTGCGTACGCCCTAGCAGAAAGCCATTACGTCATTGCCAAGGGAGGAGATAAACCTAGCAAAAAATAGTCTAGAGATCAGAGAAATTTTTGTTGATGGGCAAGAACAAAAGAGCAAGCCCATGTTTCCTGAAAAATTGTTACTCTATCTGTTCTTGCGTCCTGCTCATTGTGAAACAAACTAACGCATGCATAATTTAATAATTTAGAAAGACAAATAGAACTTCAATTATAAATATACAGGCAGTTCAAGCCGACCAGGTTGTACCCAATTTGACATCACAAATCAGTGAACAATTCAAAGTAAAGAAAATAATACCTCCAAAATATAAACAAAAAGATCATACAGAGTGAGTAATTGTCTTGGTTGCTTTTGCAGTTCATAAGAGAGAAAAAGAAGGGGAAGAGTCTTCCAGGCATAATATACCGACCTATTGTCTTAATAATCCTAATGTGACATTAAAAAAAATGAAAATTAAGCATAATAATGGGCTGCCATTTTGAATAAAGAGAGAACTACCTTGTATGGTCATCCAAAAAAATTATTAGTCCAAAGTTTTGCACGTAATTTGAAATGTCCAGTCGGATAAAATTAATATAAAATTATATTGGATAAAATTAACAGACAAAAGATAAAAGTAAATTGGAATTTTTACATACCTATATACTATTGCAAACCATTATTAATTACCCTCCCTACTCAAGTTTCAATTTAGTTACATCCTATATACAAATTTACCAATTATATACACTTTAAGAATTAAATAAGTATCCTTTTATATTAGGAATTAATTATTTTCCATCCTCAGCAGGCGAAATTTCTCCTTGATAGTAGCACACCCTCCGCTTTGCGAATTTTGGTGAGCCATATTCTACATTGGGGCCCATATGTTATATCGCTTTCTTGTATATTACTATTAAGGTATAGCCGGTATCGTGTCACCGGCACATTCATATTGCTCATCCATTTTATTTAGAGGCTTCATACACATACTGTGGATTGTATTTTGAATGGGGAAAACAAACCAAAAATATTATAGTTGTCGGATGTTTCCATTTTAAACTATGAACTTGTAATATCTCGCCATCTATCGATGAAGATTCCTAATTAAAAATTAGTATTGTACTCTTTACTCTTTCGATTGACTATCTCTTGTTATCTATTTTCAAATCATTTATGGGTAAGATTGGGTAGTAGCCACTAAGTAGGCTTGTTTGACTGGGATAACTCGATTGAGTGCCGATCTCGCTCCACAACTTCCAGGCGTGACAAACTTTTAGGATATGTTTGGTATGAAAGCTTCCTAGAAAATATGTTCCTTTAAAATGAGTGATTTTATTACTTATTTTTCCATGTTTGGTTGGCGAGTGAAAAAGTTTTTTTCCAGAAAATATTTTTTAGTATTTGTTTAGAGAGTAAAAAATACTTTTTAGAAAAATAATATTTTATGCTATTTTCCATAGCCCCCTCCCCCAGATCCCCATGTTTTCTGTGCTCTCCCTCCCCCGCCCGCCCTTCCCAAACTCTAAATACCCAATATTTTCAAAACTCTATTTTCTTCAAAAATTTAATTGTTCTTTTAAAAATTCACACAGAACTAAAAAGGACTAATGTGTTGCTTCACTCAAAAACAACATTGAAAATTGTGATACATAAAAAGAAAATACTTTTATTTTGGTTGAAAAAGAAAGCACTCTTTCTTCAACATGAAAAAAGTATGTATTTTGTTAAAATAAAAGAAAATAGTTTTTCTATATTGTGAAAAGAAAATACTCAATTTATTGAAATAAAGAAAAAACTTTTTACTACATTATTTTGTTGAAATGAAAGAAAATATTTTTTCTACATCATGAAAAGAGAGTACTTTTTTTGTTAAAATTAAACATTACATCATGAAAAAAATACTTATTTTGCTGAAATAAAAAAAATACTCTGTCTACAATATAAAAAGAAAGTATTCTTAATAATATTCTATTTAGGGTAGGGGCAGGGCAAGGTTGGGAGAGGGTGGGTGGGTTAGGATGGGATAGGTGTGGGGGAGGGGGGAGGGATTGGTGGGGATGGGAAATATGGTGGAGAAGGTTGAATAAGAATGTTAAGTTCATGGGGAAAATATTTAAGCCAACTAAGATCCCGTTTGGCCAAGCTGTCAAAATCTGCTTATTTTAAAAAGTGCTTTTTGAAAAAAAATAGTTTGTGTTTGTCCAATTCATTTAAGAAGTATTTTTGCAACATTTGGTAAAGAAATTGTGTTCGACCAATCTTTCTAAAAAGTACCGTTGAGTGTTTAATTACCAAAAAGAATAGTACCAAGGTCTTATAATTATTTTAAAGAGACAAATAAACTCAAATATTTATTGTAACAAGATTTTATTATTTTTTATTTAATTTAATAAAAATATAAAATATAAAGTAAACAAACATATTAAAGATTTAAATCAATATATTGTTACATTAGCGCATATATTATTATCAAGTGTAATTACTTATTGTTACCTGATGATTTGAATCATCGACATACATCATTCAGTATAAATTAGAAGTCTATTCCTCAAGTTACTATATACTGATAATCTATACCATGAATTAATAAGTAAAGTCACTCACGTATGATAATATTTCTCAACATTTTCATCTCAACGTCTATCACAAAACGCCTCCATATTAGCAGAAAATTGCGTTGCATTTCTAAAGAAATATTAGAAGGCCATCTCTTTCCTCAATTTCAGCAGTAATGTCTTTTTATTAGCATAATAATTGAATTTCTTATCGGTAAAAGAATGTCACTGGATGAAATTATATATAGCCATGTAATTGCAACTAGATGATTTTGAGTGTCAAACTTGATAGATGAGATTTGACGTAAAATAGAAATAATTTTAAATATATAAAAATAATATAATTTTTTTAGAAATATAGTTAAGTATGTTTAAATCTAAATTCAAAAATAGTAACTAATTATTAAAACACATAATATATAATTTTTTTAAATTTAAATTCAAAAAGAAACTAATTAGTATTACCCAATCTTACTAACTTTGTCCTAAATTGCCAAATGGCCTATTTTCAAGATGTCACTTGGCTTAATGTGTGATGTCTTTTCTTCTTTTAATAATATATAGATAGATTATGCGATGGAATTGTCAGTTTATTTACCTATTTGTAGTTAATTTTTACAAATTAGATTTAATAACTGTTTTAAAGATTCGGGAACTAATAGCATATAACAGAAGAAATTATAAATAATTATTTTAGGAAGAGATTTGATAATCCAAAGAAGGATGTAGATAGTTTGCTTTAGTGTGAAAAAGAAGAAGATAATCTTGAAAGTTACAAGACATTACACAAAGAACAAATAAAAAAAAAAGTCAATAAAGAAGTTGTAAAGTTACAATATGATATCTTAAATTTTAAAAGAATGGTAAAAACTATAAACAAAAATGAAAAGATAAAACTTACATTTGTAAGTGATTATTTAAAAAATATAAATTTTTCGTGAGGATACTTTTGTCTTGAATACATTAATTTTTTACTTTTGCTTTTGCTTCTTGAAAGAAGCGAGTAGAATTTTTTGTTTCTTCCCAAAAGCAGAAAAACTGCTTCTACTGCTAGCCAAAAGTACTTATTTGTATTGGCCAAATAACTTAAATTTTTTTAAAAGTATTTTTTTAGAAGAAAAAGATACTTTTACCCCTAGAAGCTTGGCCAAACAGGGTCTAAACATGGGAAAATTGTGCTAAGTTATTTAAAGATAGGACAAAGTCATCAAACTGTGGCTTCACCCGTTGGCACAGTTGAAGCGTGTCGACTTTTATTTAGGAAAGAAAAGTTGAGGCTTAAAGGACACGGTAATGCAGAGTTTCACTTATCAAAATGATTCTAATGTCATTAGGATTAATGAAAGTCACCCTACGTTTGACGTGTGTGAGATATTATTCATCAAGACTCTTATTAAAAATATCATTATTCTGACTAAATCTTCCTTATCTAAAGTTATTCATACGTACAAACTTTCATCCTTCATTTGACCCAAATAACTTTGACTTAAAATCACCTATTATCATGTAACGTATTATAGTGCTACTATTAATTTATATTATCTCAAGTCCCTAAATTCCAAATAATACTACTTTATTGACTAAAATAATTATAATAACTCTTAGTAATAATTTTCAACAGTAAAACTTATTTGTAGTATGTCAATTCATAACGAGTGAGCAATTGTAATAATGTACACTTGTATTGAATAGGAAACAACTATTAGAATATAATATATGGGCCAAATGCATACATAGTCCATTAAACTTGACCCAATATTTCATTTTGGCACTCTAACTAACTCTTATTTCATTTTGGCCCTCCTATTCCATTTTTTTGTTCCACTTTAACATAAAAGTTGACTAGATTTAGTGTGTGATTTGCCTCCCCCTTTAGGCGCGTTAGGGACCATTTATCAGCCAAATTTTCATGGCCAAATACATACAAAACCCATTAAACTTGACCCAATTTTTCATCTTGGCACTTGAACTCATTATATTTTTAAAGTTATGAGTTTATATCTCTTTTTTTTTTTAATTTTTTAATTTTGATGAATATATATATATATATATATATATATATATATATATATATATATATATATATATATATATATATATATATATATATATATATATATATATATATATATATATATATATATATATATATATATATATATATATATATATATATATATATATATATATATATATATATATATATATATATATATATATATATATATATATATATATATATATACATGGGAAGGGGCAGAAAAACAAAAAAGATAATAAAAAAAAATACGGGGGTGGAGGTAGCACCTGTGTATTTGTCCGTGCTGTATTTTTACCTGGGATAAAAGTATTTGTACCAAAGTGGAACAAAAGAACCCAATATATTTTTAAATATTACGGATTCATATTTATTTTTTTACATTTTTAATAAATTTTTATATAATTTTTTTAATCCGCGTTGCAAGTTATGGGTTCAGTTGAACCCGTAGTTATTACTGAAAATATATAAAAAATATATTTTTCCTCGGGATATGAAAAAAAAACAAAAAGCAAAATAATTTGAAATTACAAAGAAAAAAGTTTTAAAAAATGTTGCAGGAGGGGCGGGGGTGGGATGGGGGGGTGAGGGTGAGGGTAGCAGGAGTATTTGCACACTCTATATTATTACCTGGGGGAGGGGAATTTGTGTCAAAATGAAATAAGAAAAATAGAGTTGGAGGACCAAAATAGAATAAGAGTTAGTTAGATTACTAAAATAAAATATTAGGCCTAGTTTAATGGGCTATATATATATTTAGCCTCATATATATATATATATATATATATATATATATATATATATAAGCCGCCATTGGTCCTCACATACATAGTCCAACAATTGACATGCTTACAGCTTACGACGACTCTACATATTTTTATGAGATAATAATAGCGTTTTTTTATTATCCTTCAATTATTGGCCGATTTTAGTTTTATCTTTGTGAAATATGACTAAGCACTTTTAACTTTTTATTCATTAAAATATGTCCATTTGATCCTTATATCGAAATATATTACATTTAAACTATTTTTAGTACCTAATTACCCTAAAATATGGACTAATAGTACAAACTGAAAGGAACCTGTTGGAATCCCAAATTGGTATGGCAGTGGCGAAGCAATGAAATTTAATAAGGGCGTTCGAATTTTGAACATCATTTGTCAGTGAGTTATTTAAGGGTATTTAAAATCTATTTTTAATTACTAACAAGTAATATATTACTTTATACATAGTATAATTTTTCGACGAAGAGTGATGAATTAACCACCGGCTTGGACCAATATAACTTCGCCCCCTGTGTTTGAGAGGGCGTATTTTCCTCCTTACATAGTGTTGGGTCCGGAATTCATTTCATGATATTAAAGTCTGAGATATCTCAGTTCTTGGTTTATCTATGTTGGCCGGACATGGAGGTTGAGGGGGCGAGATAATAGATTCCAAATTGGTATGCATAACTGTATTTTTCTTTTTATATGATGATAAGGATCAATCCTCATCTTATAGGCTCACTTTTGGGGTTAAGCAATTATGTACAAATCCTCAAACACGGGGACAGTCAAATGATATATTGGTAAAATAATTAATTAATTATGTAAATATTTATTCTATTATTTGAAGATTAAATTTGATTATTTACTTGTGGAAATTTCTCTTTTTATATTTGTGTAAATTAATTCGTCATAATAAGTTATTAACCTGTTTTCCAAATTACTATATTAGGTTTGCTATTAAAAGTTAATTATTGATATAAGTTAATTTAATTTGGTGATATAAAAAGTCCATATATATTATCAATACACATAAGTTAAACTCAAAGAACATTTATTATTAGTACATATGTAATTGGTGGTTGGATATAGTTGGAATTCATTGAAAACATATAAATGATAAAATATATAAAATTTGAGTAAGATTGAAGGTGATACGGATTGTTTTGACATCATAATTCGTAGTTAAAATCAACTTTAAAAGATTCTTTTGTGACGCATGTATTAAACATGTATCGATATTACGTCACTCACACGTATATACATGGATATACAATTGATGCACATATAATATATATGTGATACACAAATGATACAAAGTATCACACACATATTATCTTTTTTAATGTTCATCTTCTACTTCGAATTCAATCCAAACCACCTTAAAACTCCACCAAATCATCTTAAAACTGATATTCAAACTCCTTAGAATATACCCAATCTATTATAATAACACCCACTCAAAAAAAAGTAAAAATTTAATTTTTTTGTTACAGATAATTAATTAGTTAATATTAGTAGTTTGTTTAATTTTAGTAATATTTTATAAATTTACTAATTTTTACGATAAGGTGGTTATAGGAGGATATAGCCGGTAGCTTCCCAATTATAAAAGTAACATTTGGACTAATATTGAAGAAAGTATCTAAAGTTAAATAAAGTGCTTGGACTTTTTTGGTTTTTGGAAAAAAGAATTGTTCTGTTTTACCGAAGTTTTTGAAACAGTGCACCATGGCACTTGGTGAATTAGATATTATCACGAAAAAACTTGAAAAACATTTCTTATGAGGTACTTAAATTATTTAGGAATGACAAATAATTTGTATGTTAATAAATATATAAAAGTTCTTTTAAGTTAAATAATTATTAGTCAAATTCAATTAAAAGTCATACATTTTTATCATTAATTTATAACTTTTCGGCTTATAATCACTTTTGATTTTACCAATTTTTTAACTAGTATATTCATTTATTTTTGTGATTTTGCAAAAATCCATCCCAAACAATACCCCAATTCCTCTCTCGTAAAAATGCTGGTTTTTTAATGATTCAGATTTATACAAATAACTTTAATAATTTTAAAGGTATTTCAATATTAGAAGTAATATTTTTCTTTTACCAAACATAATAATAATAATACTTATTATGTTATGAAATAATAAAAGAACAAGAACAATATTGTAGAGAAAAAGAGAGAGAATTCTTATTGAATTTTGGGATGATTTACAATGGAATAGAACCCTCTATTTATAAGGAGATGGTGACTTAGCCACCAAGTAGTAAACCCTAGAATCTCTCTAAATATAGACATTCACCATAAATAGAATTCTATTTATAACACTCCCCCTTGAATGTCTATTCAACAGATAATGTGCCTCGTTAAAACCTTAACTAAAATAAAACCCAATGGGAAAAAAATCTAGAAAAGGAAAAAGAGTACACATATCTACAATACGCCTTTTGGTTGCCTCGTTAAAAACATCGCAAGGAAAACCCAGTGGGACAAAACCTTGTAAGGGAAAAAGAGTGCAACGCGCATTAACTCCCCCTGATGAGAGCATCAATTCACATCCTTAAGCCTTCGCATCCCGATCTTGTATACTAGCTTCTTGAAAGTTGACGTCGATAAAGATTTTATATCAGTTTCAATGTATTTTCATAATGACATAACATAGAAATCTCTTCATTCATATATCCAGGTACATGAATCTCTCGTGAGATATTATGAAGTGTTATGTCATGTGATCTTCTAGATCACTTGCCTCCTTTATTATGATCATTTTGATCATTTGCTCACCTTCTTTATCAAGAAGTTTATTTGAAACCGATTGTCTATACACTTTAAGCTTACCATAGACTTTGTCCTTCTAGGACTTAATATGAGCATTTGCAATGAGAATATAGTTACTTTATTTGGGTCATGCATCTGGCATGCTTTGCAATAAATTGCACATGAATTATCCTTTTATGAACTTCAAGTTCATATTATTTTATTCGAGGATCTCGATGTATAAATGATAATTTATTCCATGTAACTTTTCTCAACTGTTGTATCTTGTCTCCCCCTCATGTTAGAAAAACTAACTCGTTTCCTCAACTTTGAGAACCCATATTTGTGTGTTATGGTGTTAATCAAAATATACACCGTACATCAATAATAATAAGATGGAATTATTTGGTTCCTGACCCTGAACCACTTGTGAGGGGAGAAAATAATATACTTTCGTATATAACGTATATCAAACTGATATATATAAACTTTGTTCTCATAAGCAATAGTTTATAAGCTATTAAGTGGAGGCACTCAATAAATTATTTTGCTAAACCAATTGTGATGTAAATCAACTTATCAAGATGAACTATCTTGAATAAAAAATCTGAAAATTATGCTCTAAATCAAATTATTGAGCAAGTAGGTTAATAATAATCGCACATGTACCATCTCATATATGCATCTTATGTGGTATACATGGCAGGTGTATGGACCCATATTCACTTTTGATATTTCCAGCATTCATGGGATTCAAACCCAACTTTAGTTGGTATATTAATTAATGAGAACATGCACATAAAAGAATTCGTAAAGAACTTTCTAGTTCTTTAATATATACACATGTGAATTCTCTTTATTTTTGCACATCATACTTAAATTGATATGGGTAAATCAATTATGCCAACTGAATAAATTATCAATATTGATAAATTTCAGATTTACACCATGATGTGTGCAATTATGAATAAACTCCAAGTTTATTATGATATGGGTTTTATATCAATAAAATATCCACTTCATAGTGGTATTCTTATGTTTATGTAGTACAAATTGGAGATAAAGCGAGTAGCTTTTTACATACATATTATCCTGCTACAAGTTGCAGTAATAGAAGATATTAAATCTTTCCTTTATTTATAGTCTCAATATAATCAATCGCTTTCGCGAATACTTTGGAAACTGAATATGTTTCTTTGAGACTTACTACAACACAATACCTTGTAGGTAATCAATTGTGTTTCTCCAAAATAGTGGTAATTGGCTCTTCCAGAGCTCTCAATTAATTGGTAGTACCATATAATCATCATCACCTATATTGTGAATATCTCTTTTAAAGAGAAACTTATATCATTATGGTCATGACCAAAATTATATGAAAGATATGTTTCTTGCATTATTGTTGTCCTTTAATAATCACATTGCCAAAATAGTTTGGCGTACAATAGGTGTGTGACCAATGACCATTCATGCCATAACAATGATATTATTTTCTTATATTATCTCAAACCTACTTTTAGAGGTGAGTGTTGTGTAATCACTACCACTAGTACATTTATATTCTTCTAAAAATGAATATATATTCATAAATCAGATGTTTTCTCATTCTCATCATGAATGGACCATAGTCATGTGCTTTATAAAATCTCATGTCAAATCGATGACAAATATTTTCACAAAGTGTGTGATTATTTTGAGAATATTTATTGTTCTCATTGCCACAATGATGATGATATAATTTCGTCTATTGCCACGTCCATATCCATTGATTATTCATGGTAATAGTCTTGTCTTCTTTCAGACTTATTACATACTGCTATCACATTCTCTAAAGGGAATGAGAATGGAGCAAATTCAATGGGACGTGTTTTCAATTCTTTGCCCACAATTATACATGAACTAGTGAAATTGTCCGCGCTCGCGCGGTTGTAAGCGAAACCAAATACTATAAAGTTAACAATACTACTATTTAAGAAATACAAAAACTATTAAATATTTTTAAAAAATAAATATTACAAAATATATATCGTTATGTAGTAATGAAAAAGTTTTGAGACATTAGAAGGAAACACAGGAGATTAAAAAGAATAATTAATCTAATTTTTCTTCTTACAATAAAATGAAATAGAATATAGAAAAAAGGGATATTGAAAGAAAAACTGTTACATATGGAGAGTACAAAGATGTGTAGCCAAACTGATTTATTCATTAATTATTAACTGGTAATATCAAGCTAGCCATTGGTGTACGTGTTAACTGCCTAATCTAAGATGCAAAACTACCACCTTCAATATGGGAAAAGGTGAGACACCACCAACTCATGTGATTTCCAAAATCCATTCCTTATTGCTAAATCAAATTAAATTAATGTCTATGCTCGTAAAGGTGCTTCTATCGAGTACATTTAAATATATTATTTTTGCCTATGGGAATTTTATTAAAATAATTTTATTTATTAATTCACAGCTATGTTAAATCACGCTCTTGGGTGCTATTAAAAGCATTACTTGCAAGTCTCAAGTCCTAATGGGACATTTTAGCAGGCAACAACTCTTAATACTATAATTCGAACCAAAGTATTATAAGTTTGTGAACCTATGTTGAACAACTATCGTAAAAAAAAAAAAAAATTTGGAGGAAAGAAAAAGAGATAAATAAACTGGAGCTGCATTAATATTAAAATCTTCTACGATTTAAGCATGAAATTTTTATTGGTGAAAAACAAAGAAAATTTTAGCTGTTTCAATACCTGATAAAGCAAAGGCGGTCTCAAGACCTTTTGTTTGTCTCTAACATCTTGCAAATCCAAATTCAAGATCAATTTTAGGATAACAAAGTGAAAAAGAAAATCAAAAAAATCAAATCTTTGCAATATAAAAAGTAAAAAAACAATACGAACAATTAAACGTAGCATGATATAAAATATTAAAGATTCAAATATCAATCTGAACTAACCGAAAGTATAAAAATCAACCACCACAAAATTAATAAAGACAAAGAATGGTCGCGCACAAAATATCACCAATTTCAATATTTACTACGCACTTAACTACCCCCAAATAAAATATTAAAAGATAAATATATTTAATAAAAAGAATACTACTAATTTTGTTAGGATCGTAAAAATTATTATCATCTAATCTACAGCTTATCAAAAATGACTGAAGACATGCGCATATCAACCAACACTATAAAATATAACGGTAAATCCGCAATACTTCAACACAAAAGGCATAGTAATAGTAATACAACCCTTCTTAAACTAAATTATCGCTTTAAAATTTCATTCATCTCCTTCGCCTTAACTTTAAAAAATATGTAATTTAAAAAGACACATACACATTCTCTCTCTCTAATGAACTCAAACGTGTACTCTCGAAAATTTTGGTTACAATTATAATTTAATATATTCGAGATAACTCTTGCAAAATATTAATCCTAACTTAAAGTACAATTGTTCTAAATAAAATAGACTTCTGTAAACAATAAAAGATATTGCTTTAGATCAAAAAATGGTAAAAAGATAGTACTAAAGAAACGAAATTTAAAACATACAAATCTTTCTTCACTTCCCTAATATTTAAAATGAAACGTTTATGGCTTATAATCCTGATTCCCTAAAAAACTTTTCCAACACCACAAAACTCAAATGCCAGATACAAATGCATTATCAAATTGAAATTAATTCAAACAACTGTAGAATAAAAATATCTTCTAAAAAAGCTTCACCACAAAACTTAAAAGTGAATTAAATTAGTGAAAGAATTAATGTTCGGAAACAATGAAGTTACAAAGTCATTGGCGAAAAGAATCAAAGGCAAGGCTCTAAAATTTTGTGAAATATTCCAAAAGTGAAATAACAATAAGGCAAAGTCTTAAATATTAAAGTGGGAATACGTAATAATCAGAGATCTTGCAATCAGAACACACAGATTGAAATTCCAAGAAAAACATGTAACATCAACTAAATATAAAAGCGGACAACTAAATTCCAAAATTACCCAAAAGAGATTTTACCTCTGAATTAAAAGAAGCAGAAGAAGAGGAGGAAAACAGGAAAGCATCTTTATGAGATTTACCTGTTATAGAAGGAAATTAAGAAGAAGCAAACGAAAATTTGAATGATTTAGAGAGCGACCGTTACGAAGTAATTTTAGAAAGAAGCGTCTGTTACGAAAAGGAATGTTAAAAGACATTTTTTTTAAACAACAAACTATTATTTCTGCCTTAAAAAGGCAAAACTCTAAGAAAACAGATAAATAGAAACCTTGACATATTAGAAGTGCCACATCACACTCTTATGTCCCTCCTTTATATTATTATATAGATATAGATTTAATCATGGCAAGACATAGAAATTTTACCACTTCATGTGGGTGTAATTTCTTACAAACTCCATTAGAGTTATAATCAAACTTTGATCTTTGCTTATATATAAAATTAAATTATAGAATAAAAGAGAAAAATAAAGTAAAACACTTACATTAAATCTAAAATTTAATCATGAAGGAAGTTCATGGAATAATTGATAATCATTGTGCTCAATCTCAAAGCTTCTACTCAATTGGTTAAAATCTCGTGCTGATAACGTGTTATGAAATAATAAAAGAACAAGAACAATATTGTAGAGAAAGAGAGAGAGAATTCTTATTGAATTTTGGGATGATTTACAATGGAATAGAACCCTCTATTTATAAGGAGATGGTGACTTAGCCACCAAGTAATAAACCCTAGAATCTCTCTAAATATAGACATTCACCATAAATAGAATTCTATTTATAACATATTATGAAATTTCAGTATTTTTATTCAAACATAAAGTATTTATAATTTTCAAAATTATGGTTCAATAAATACTTATTAATTCTTATAAGCAACTTTTAATCAGTTAGTCCAACTTTTAATATGGCAAGATGGCGTTAACTCTTTTTACGCGTCGAGTACAACCATTTGAAGCTAGACATTTTATGTTATTACCAGTTTACCCTTGGTCGTACTCTGCTTACTTAGCTTCATAGTTCATACCACCTAAAAATTTCTATGGTTATAAACAAAATTCGATAATTGAACTTACCCACAACGTTAAGTGCTCAATAGACCAAACAGAAAATGCATACCTACAAAGTCCAATAATAATCAACCTTCAAAAGATTAGTTATAGAAACACACGAATCTAGAAACTATAGAAAAATCACAGAATAACTCTAATTCAGTGCAATTCAAATCAATTCACAGATAGAGAAAAGAAATTATCACCCCCACATTATTCCAAAATAAGCAAAAGAAAATTCAAACTTCTCACATGCCGCAACATTAAACAATTGTTGTAGAATTCATATGCCGTAACATGCAGTGAAAGAACAAGGTTTATTTTTCTGTACAACAGACGATAGCACATAACACATAGAACGCAAAGCCAAAGAATAATATGAGGTCAGAGACTAAATCTGAAAGGTCAAAATCACTCAAATTGACATCCATTAACATTACAGAGAGGATTAATGGTCATATTTTACTGTATTTGAAGAATTCTAAGATAATATCGCTCACCTTCCGTTGGATGACATGTTACAACACGACCAATAGCATGACGTTGTTTCCGAGGTGTCCACATTTTCTCCGTTGAAGACCAAACAAAATGTTCAGGGAATTCTCGGTATAATAGATTGAGCTCCATAGCCTTAGCATTTGTTCTATTCATTTCAAAACATTGTGTTAACATCGTCTGCTTAATCAGCTGATTATTTACAAGCGTATCCATATTTGCACTGCTTCTGAATGAAATAAAATGTTGTTCCTTAAGATGAAGTTGAAGAGGGCATACGGTCGGTAACATTTCACTAATCGAGAAACCATACAAGTGCCACATAGCCTCGGGAGGCGACACCCATCTAGCTGACTGATATTCTTTTATTTCATCTACTTCTGCGTTTGTATCATTATTATGTACCTAACATGCAATCTTATCATGGCCTTTACATATATACTTAAAAAGATACTTAACGACTTTAATATCAGAGCATATTTCAACATGTAGATGGCAGTCAAATTTTCCTAGCAAAAAATGATTATATGGAATAACCCATGAGTTATCCAAGTGTTGTTCTCGTATTTTTACTACCAACCCTGTATTGCGTCTTCTATAAATTGGGTAAGATTTTATTCCTTTTGACGTCTGCTCTGCAGAACTCTTTGGATACTTGAATTTACAGTAACCTTTTTTCTTCATACAAGAGTTTGTTGGGTTTAGATTACCGCATGGACCATGCATCATGTGTTTGAGTACAAGCGAATGTAAATATGGTTCTGCATTCTCATCAGGTATTTCAGCACTAATAATATTATCGTAAGCCTCTGGAGTAAATAATTTGTATTCATTAGTTAATATTATAAGAAAATGAGCGTGTGGTAAACCCCGCTTTTGGAACTCTATAGTATACATAAAAGCTGCTACCTTTCCAAAGATATTTCGCTTTAGTATATCCTTTTTGAATTCTTCTATTTTCGCTCTGAATACTCGGCTGATCAACTCAGGTCTATTATGCGACTCATCAGTTGAAATTAAATGCTCCTTTATCTCCGTCCAAGAGGGATTACATGTCATAGTTATAAATAAATCAGGTTTACCGAAATGTTGTACGAGTGCAATAGCATCCATGTACCTTTGTCGCATATCCCGAGGCCCTCCGGTGAAGGAGCTTGGAAGAAAATTTTATTTCCCGATATTAGAAGCATCGCGTTCACCCAATCGCAAGATGTCAAGAAGTCCTTCTAGCATAGCCGTTCTAAACAAATCTTGATTGAACGCTGCGGAATCCAACCTTTGTGTTTCGAGTTTAATGTATTCGTTAACTAAATACTGCTGAAATATTCTTCCAGTATGCAATATTTCATCTTCGTTATCATTTCTTATCTATAATTTGCAACAGTAATACTCACGAACAGAAACAGTATCTCGTCGTCGCTGTCCCTTTTTAAGAATTTCATCTTCCATTTCAAAATATCCGTCAAGTGACGTAACATTTCTTATACTTGGTACCTCGTCGTGATACGCAATTCTTAAGTACATAGGATAATTTGGTGGGAGCTTCTTAATACCACAATGCCAGTCACTTTGTCCAAACGGAAACAATAGTGGGTATTGCAATGCATCATAACAGCCATAATAGTAATTCACTATTTGTGTTTGATTAGTGCGAGGATATATTTGAATATGTGGTGCATTCAAAGCTACGCCATTATTTTCCTCGGTCCATATTGCTGCAATTTCAGATGAAGTTGGCAAATTGTACTCTCTGGTCCAAATTTAAGTCACATTTGAGGGCTATGTGGAAATCTTGAAGGTTCGATACATGAACCAACGATCGCAAAAACACAAAATATGCGTTTATTGATAATATATCCATCAATTCTTTCACTACTGATTCGTGAATTATGTTGGAACATGCCATCCTATGTGCTACCTCATTGCAATTATCATAGAAGTATAACTGTATATTTCTTGGTTTGTCATCTGTAGGGTGCAAATTATTTATCCAATGGTATATCTTCCCTTGAACTCTAAATGTGTAGATACCAAAGTTTCTTTTTGCTAAATCTTTGTCATACTTTACACCAAGTGAGGTGAATGCAAAAAGATTATTATACGTTCTAATATATGTTCGGAAATGTTTAGACTTCGCATTGTTTCCGAAAAATAAATTTCGCAGCTTCGTAGGCATTTGATGAGAAGTTAACTTTATTGTTCCACTACCATAGCAAAATGCATGAGGTTCGTATTCAACCCTCTTTGCTGCGCAAAATTTGCTGGTTGGAACTTTCTGCAGTGGAAAATAGTTGGAGCGCAACCGACCTATAATTGGAGCAAATTTTGTAGTAGGTGGAAGACCTATATGTTGGAAATAGACGGTTAATATTAAGGTGAACGAAAAGAAGCAATTACTGTTTCAGCAGACAGAAGAAAAACAAGCGAACCTCTACGTGTAACTATTTCGGATTCTTTGTGATGTAGCTCACCGGGTGCTAATGACGTTGAACCTAAGACCAAGTTAGGTGGTCCGTAGATCGCACCAAATGACAACAAGTAGTGTAAAAGTAAGCGTGGAAGGCGACATACTCACCTTTTTCATAGATAGAAAGTGACTGCACTACATCTATTTCATTACCCGGAGCAGAAGACGAAGGATGATCCTCAAATGTAGTAAAAGCTATATCGAAAAGAAAGCGTAGAAGTTGACTATGTAAAGTGTGACATAACTTTGGTAGATAAGGTGAAAGCGATGGGAGAACTTTATCTTCTAACCTGGATGCAGAATGTAAGAAGTGTTTGTAGAGCATTCAAGCAGATCCATTATTCCAGTAAGGCAATCCCCAAAATCCAGAGTTAAATTATTCTCAGTATGTGCACGTGCCTTTGATTCTTGATATTTAAGTCGACGTTGTAGTAGCAACTTTTGCTTTTTCTCTGCGGACATCGCTTTGTATTTTTCGCGCCTGTTGACATTCCTATCCGTTTCCGATAGAGGTCTCTTGTTTTTTGTTGTATGATCCATGATAATCGTAATATCTACTCTTAAATGATACTGCGCAAATTGTCAGTCTTTTAGAATTGTATTAATTTTTATCACCAAGCATTAGTATTGTCACACCTCTTTTTTACGCACCCGCAAAGGTGCAAAGAGTTTTTCCAATTAAAGGACAATCGAGATGGGATTTATTTTAATTATTTCAGAGTCGCCACTTGGGAGATTGATGGTGTCCCAAGTCACCGGTTAAATCCCGAATCGAGGAAAAGAATGACTCTATTTAATAGTCCGCGAACCAGAAATCCGGATAAGGAATTCTATTAACCCGGGAGAAGGTGTTAGGCATTCCCGAATTCCGTGGTTCTAGCACGGTCGCTCAACTGTCGTGTTTGGCTTATCTATCTGCTTTTTACAATTATGTACTTAGTGCAAGTTAATATCTTTTTACCGCTTTATTATTGGTTATGATATACGAAAGAGAAAGTTGCTTAAAAATATGCTTTCGAATCACGTCACATGAAATGCACCCGGATCCTCGACATATCTTTATTCAACATTTCGGGGTTTGGATTCGGGTCGCATGAAATGCACACCCGTATTTAAGAAGATAGAACTAAAATATGCGCCCGGATCGACTACTTATTTACACCGTTGAGAAAGGCGTGATATTCGTTAAGAAACGACGCATCTCGAAACCTAAGTATTTATATGTACATTTATGACGGCTATGTGATTAGTGTAACTATTGGGCAAGGCGTACCTTTGATTCAAATCTAAAGCGAACTACATCTCACTGTATCTTACTTAAGAATTGATTCCAAATTACTTAAAACTTGCTACTAACCACATCGCACATGAAATGCGCCCGTGGTTCCTGACACGCTTTGTTTATTCTTGCCCAAAATTGGGGTCGGGTCACATGAAATGCACCCCCGACTCTTCTTAATCTAATTATGTCATTCCGTTGAGTAACAACTCCTAGCTAATCTTGCTTTTAGCATAAGGTCTAACGTTAACAGATT
Source organism: Nicotiana noctiflora (assembly GCA_032618575.1). Classification (NCBI taxonomy): domain Eukaryota; kingdom Viridiplantae; phylum Streptophyta; class Magnoliopsida; order Solanales; family Solanaceae; genus Nicotiana; species Nicotiana noctiflora. The sequence continues at coordinate 58,920 of JASVEL010010137.1, forward strand.
TGGAGATTACACACACGAGCAGAGAAGATTGAATAGAGATACAACGGACTAATTCAGGTTTACGTGCTTATCTAACGACAGTGTATCTTTGGCCTAGCTACACTTTTCCATAACCAAGACTAGCAATACAAGCTTAATTGAAGAATAACAGAATGTAATCAAACATAAGAGCTTTAAACGACTACATGTTTCAATAGACTTTATGCACAAGCTTCAAACTTCATTCTTTTCGAACCAAGGAACTACAATAACAGAGGTGTGTACCTGGAATGCGGAAGAACAAGGAAGAGTGAGCAATGGCAATGCAGCAATAGCGACAAGAACAGTAACAGGAGCAACAATCAAAGACCAATAACAACCCGCAGTAAACCAACAGCAACAACAACCAATGAACCAGCTACAACCCAACAACCAACAGTAATCGAACTTTATCTATCACTGAATTAGTGACTAAAACAAACCAACAGCAACTCAATATACCCAAGCAGCCACAACAACCAATGGCATGCAATCAAATAGACCAATAGCAACAACACACAGTAACAACCAAAGGACCAGCAGTCACTTAGACCAACAACCAGTGACAAACTAATGAAACAACAACAACAACCAAACCAGGCAGCAAACTATAGACCAGCCAGCAACCAAATAATGAAACAACAGCAACAACCAACCCAGGCAGCAACAACTACACACCGGCCAACAACCAACAGACCAAGAGCAGCAACAAACAACCAGTGGCAGCAACAATAGACCAAGAGCAGCAACAAACAACCAGTGGCAGCAACAATAGACCAAAAGCAACTCAAGAGCTACCCAACTGAGATGTAACAGCAACAACCAAGACACAACATCAACAACAAATGCCTAACAGCAGCAACAAACGACCAGGGGCCACAAACTGGGCCAGCAACACCAAATGAATACAACAGTAACAACAATGGCCAAACAACTCAACCACTGAAGCAAACAATCGAAGCAGTGACCACAAATCCTATGAACCAGTAGCCTTTCTCTCTGTGTGACTGTTTTGTTTTTGCTCTCCAGACACTCTGTTATCACTGCCTATTTTTTCTCTAGTCCTCTGAAAATGTCCCTACTGTTTGTATCCCCTTCTCTCAGATTGTCTCCCATCTTATAGCTGACCAGCAGCCCCTAGGGTTACCCCCTACCCTGACTCCCCAACCCATCATATTCCCTGCAAACCCACTATCTACTGTCCAAAGTATGGACTCAAGCATTAAACAATGCTGGTGGCAGTGTTCAGTGGGATGCCCTGCTGTGCTCAGTTCCACTAGCCTTAGTATGGATATGTGATTAAACAATTAACCTATTAACTACAACCAATTATCCCCCTTTAATCTGAATCAAACAGTGACAAGCCCTACACCAATGAATTGCATCAGGCAGATTCAGGGATCAAGGAACTAATCAAAAATATGAATTAATTGCTTGACGACTTTAATCACATTGAACCTATGACTCATTTTAACTACTAAAAACAGAGGGAATTGGCCAAATAAAAGGCCTCAAAGGAGGATAACAGGTCGACTATTATGAGAAATTAGAAGCATGCTAGATGAGCATTGAAACAATGAATAAAACAAACACACATATTCACAAAATCGAACTAAATTGACCAAAGAAGAAAACGAATACCTCGTAAGAAATCTGCCGACCAAGCTTCGAACTAAGATGTGGAATTATTGAAGCCAAACGGGCTTTAATCGAGATGTTCTCGATTGAGAACACCTAGACTAAAGTCCCTTGGACTTCAATTGCGGCTAACCCGGCTTGAATTGAGTTTCTTCAAAAATTAGGGTTCTTGGGCTCGGATTTGGGGTTTTTGCATTTTGGTTAGATTCGAAGCAAACCAATGTCAATGGGAGTGTGGGGGAGGTGTGAGGAGACTGTGGTGCGAATTTGGGGTGATTTGGCATTGGTTCGAGTTTGACTCGAATCTTCAAATGAAGATTCGAGGAGCTCCGGCATGATTCGAGGTTAGTGGAGGCTGGGTTCGTGACGGGGGAGGTGAGGGGAAGGTTTTGGCATTGGTTTGGTGGTGATTGGCCTACCGGAACCGCCGTGAGGCGATTTCCGGCAGGCGGGGCACGGCGGCGTTACGCTGGGTGTTTGAGAGCTCCTGAGGGAGATGAAGGGAGAGGGGGGGTCCGGCTTGGGGGGGCGGGGTATGGAATGAGCCTTATATATGATTTGAGAAGTTAAATCCTGATCGTTGGATCAAACTTGATCAACGATCAGGATCTCCTCACTTAAACCAAACGGCGTCGTTTGGTTAAGTCATAGGCTGAGTGTATGTTGGAATTAAAGGATTAATCCGGGCCGTTGGATAATAAAATCCAACGGTCCAGATCGAATGCCACAATGATAGATGCTGGACGGATTGGGATTCGTTTGGGCCTGGCTTTCCTGGACTAAACTATGGCCCAATTTGATCTCATTACTACACATATATATATGTACATGTATATATATATATATATATATATATATATGCATACAATTATCCCACACAATTATATATCACCTAAAAATGTAAATCACATGACTTTGATATCAAACACTAAAAATGCAAAACTTAGCATATATTTTTTGTATTTTTAATTTAAATAAATAAACGTGCACACAAAAGATAAAATAACACAAAATCACAAAAAATCATACCCAACACGAAACTATTTTTATTTTTGAATTTTCTGGGAGTACTTCTCAAGTAAGGCAAAAATCACGTGCTCACAGCTGCCCCTCTTTGCGCGTAAACACGCGGAGTTTTCGTGCAAAGATAAATGAGCGGATATAAGCGATTTTTGCCCATTCGAACACTCCGTATGAAGCATTTTGGAAAAGTTTTGACCGAACCTTGCTTCAAGGTCTCCTACATATCCCTGGCTAAAAGGGAATCAGGTCAATGTAGTTCGGGAAGTTCTGGTAGCTGGGACTACCATGACTGTTGCGATCTCGCTGTTACTGCTACTGCCGCTGTTACTGCTGTTACCACTGCTTAGCTGATTTCCTTGTTACACCGCGCTAAGCAATAAAAACAAGAAGCTAGACTAAGTTACAGTACTACAAGCTCTTATCTATCCTTTTTAACTTGATCTTGTCGCGCTCCTTGCCATCCTGTCCTGACTTGGCGTTCCTTCTGATGCTTCTTCTCTTCTTATGAACTTGGATTCATGCCGGAGATTTCTGTTACATTCTACCGCTTTCCTCTACCGAATTAAACAGATCGCCACTCCATTCTCCAGGCGGGCTCCCTGACTTCAATTACTACTTCAAAATTAAGTCGCCACTCCATTCTCCAGGCGGGCTCCCTGACTTCAATTACAACTTCAAAACTAAATCGCCACTCCATTCTCCAGGCGGGCTTCCTGACTTCAACTAACTTCAAAATTAAATCGCCACTCCATTCTCCAGGCGGGCTTCCTGACTTCAACTAACTTCAAAATTAAATCGCCACTCCATTCTCCAGGCGGGCTTCCTGACTTCAACTACTACTTCAAAATTAAATCGCCACTCCATTCTTCAGGCGGGCTCCCTGACTTCAACTACTACTTCAGAATTAAATCGCCACTCCATTCTCCAGGCGGGCTTCCTGACTTCAACTAACTTCAAAATTAAATCGCCACTCCATTCTTCAGGCGGGCTCCCGACTTCAACTACTACCTCAAAATTAAATCGCCACTCCATTCTTCAGCGGGCTCCCGACTTCAACTACTACTTCAAAATTAAATCGCCACTCCATTCTTCGGGCGGGCTCCCCGACTTCAACTACTACTTCAAAATTAAATCGCCACTCCATTCTTCAGGCGGGCTCCCCGACTTCAACTACTACCTCAAAATTAAATCGCCACTCCATTCTCCAGGCGGGCTCCCTGACTTCAACTACTACTCACTGATTTTCATCCTATCTCGATTACCTTCCTTTGCCTCTTGTACCCTATCCTTGTTCCTGCGTTACCTCTCGGACCACCTTCACTTCCGAGTTATCCTGTCTTGGAATTGCTTTCCCCTAGGTCGTGTTACTCTTCTTCTGGCAGCTGGGGATATTTTCGGAACTGTTTACTCGCCTGCTGGGGGTGATGCTGCTGAGGAAGTATTCTTTGTTTCCTTCACCCCTCATTCTCTTCCTTCTTCCCCTACCTCTTTTGGGACTCACGCTTTTGTTTCCTTGATCAAATTATAGGATGTAATATTGCTGGGGGAATCTCGAAGCCATTTTTTCTTTTTCCAATAACTGCTGGGGATGATACCCGGCTCAAAGATCACCCCATCTTGTGTTGCTTTCTACACTTATCCTCTGAGTCTTGCTTTCCAGAAAATTTTCGCAACAGGAGAAAATTTTCTGCCCCAGTTTGATAAACTTCTGGACGGTATGCTTTTCTGCCAACGAACCCTCTTTTCCTGCTTTAAATCAAAGAAAAATTGTTAGTTTCAAAACGCCGCGAGTGGTCGTGCCACTCTTGTTGAGGCCATTCTCTTTCAGCTGCTTGGCCTCTCTCGAACTTTGAGGACGACGTTGACGCTTGCTTGGGAAGGTGCTTTTTCCACGAACGACCTCTCATCTTTCCTTTTATTCCACTCTTTGGTTTGGTCCGACTCTTTTTAGCCGGTGATCTGTTGCGTGAAATCATCTTTCGGACATGCCACATGTGTCCATCATACTCCATAATTCTTGCGAACCTTCCACTCAACCTGTCATCCCAATCTCACTATCGTAACGACTTCTGTCTCATTGCCTTGTTCCATGCCTATTCACTTTCAATATACTGCTGCTTTGGGAGACTTGGTAGTAAGCTTTGAAAAATCAATTTTCGAAAAATGAAAGAAAAGAAAAGAATACCGACCGCAAATGACAAAAGAAGAGAAAAACTTTTCTGAACTCAAAAATAGGAAAACTTATCTGAATGTGTGCCTGATCCAATGTTATGCCGCGCCTTTGAGATTAAACTACCCAGTCTATTCATGTCAATCACTTCCTGATACCGCGTCCTGCTAGAGGTAAACGAATGTCCCAACCTTGTCTCATGCCGACATCTTGCAACCATCTCGCCTTGTCACCTCACAGTGCCCTTCAAAGGGTTTTCACTAATGAGATTCTCTCATTTCTCTCTATCTCCCGTCGCCTTAAGGTGCCCGTAAAGGTTTTCACCGTAAGACTCTCTCATTTTACTTTTCTCAACTTCCTTCGCCTTAAGGTGCCCGCGAGGGTTTTCACCGTTAAGACTCTCTCATTTATGCTTTCTCAACTTCCTTCGCCTTAAGGTGCCCGCGAGGGTTTTCACCGTTAAGACTCTCTCATTTATGCTTTCTTTCCCTTGCGGCGGGGTATCACCCCTGAGATTCCCTCTAGAGCGTCATCCCCTTTTGGCTTGCATCCCGGATTCAATCGAGGGTCGGGATGTCACTCTTGGCTTTCATTCACATGACTTGGCACTTCTCAAATACTGATCGAGAGGTCTTTCTGGTTCTTGATATGGTTTCTGCGCGTGAGGCCGAAGAAAGGGGTTTAGCCTCAACGGTTAGCTTATTACAACTTTCGGAATCCACACTATCTTTCAAACGAAACAATGACTTCTGCCCCAGTTTTATTGCTTGGGGGATTTTTGATTTTTATTTTATTATGACCGAGCCGTGTGGCGCCTACGTATCCTTCTTGAGGAATCAGGTCGAACGTAGTTCACTTTTTCTTGTATTACTTCTTTGTTTCTTTTCTATTCTTGATGATTCCGAAAGAGGGTATATGAAAGAATAATTAAGGCTCAAATGGGGAAACAACGGTTAAAGTGTTTGGGTAGTAGAAAAATTGCCTCTGTCATTTCATTTTCCGAAAAATGCCAAATACAGACAAACGAAACCAAACGTTTGACAAACGCATTAAAGAATTACACATAGTATCTCTTAACTGCGTCAGAATTGATAGCCATATCGGTGCATCTTCCCTCGACGTCAGTCAGACATAGAGCGCCGTTGGATAATACTCTAGTCACCACAAAAGGTCCCTGCCAATTCGGAGCGAACTTGCCTTTCGCTTCGGCCTGATGGGGTAGAACTCTCTTCAGCACATGCTGTCCCACTTCAAATCTCCCGGGACGTACCTTCTTGTTATATGCTCTCGCCATTCTCTTTTGATACAATTGGCCGTGACATACTGCTGTCAATCTCTTTTCATCGATCAAGCTCAATTGCTCTAATCGGGTTTTGACCCACTCGTCGTCATCAATCTCAGCTTCAGCGACAATTCGGAGGGAGGGAATCTCAACTTCTGCGGGTATTACTGCTTCAGTCCCGTATACCAACAAGTAAGGAGTTGCACCTACCGATGTCCGGACGGTAGTGCGATAACCCAACAACGCGAATGGTAGCTTTTCATGCCATTGCCTAGATCCTTCTACCATTTTCCTCAATATCTTCTTTATGTTCTTGTTTGCCGCCTCGACCGCACCATTTGCTTTTGGGCGATACGGTGTGGAATTTCGGTGTGTAATCTTGAACTGTTGACATACCTCTTTCATCAATCCACCGTTAAGATTTGCACCGTTATCTGTAATGATCATCTTTGGAATTCCAAACCTACAAATGATGTGGGAGTGTACGAAGTCCACTACCGCCTTCTTGGTCACTGACTTGAATGTTTTGGCCTCCACCCACTTGGTAAAATAATCAATCGTTACCAGAATGAACCTGTGACCGTTGGAAGCTGCAGGCTCAATAGGTCCAATAACATCCATACCCCATGCGACAAACGGCCATGGTGCGGACATTGTATGCAATTCAGTCGGTGGAGAATGAATCAAATCTCCGTGTATCTGACACTGATGGCATCTTCGCACGAAACTTATACAATCCCGCTCCATCGTGAGCCAATAATATCCTGCTCGAAGAATCTTCTTTGCCAATACGTATCCGCTCATGTGTGGTCCGCAAACTCCCGAGTGTATATCCGTCATCACTGTTGTGGCTTGACTTGCATCTATACATCTCAACAATCCCAAATCTGGGGTTCTTTTATACAACACCCCTCCACTAAGAAAAAATCCGTTCGCCAACCGCCGAATAGCTCGCTTTTGATCTCCAGTTGCTTGTTCTGGGTATACTCCTAACCTGAGGTATTCCTTGACATCATGAAACCACGGCTCGCCATCCACCTCTTCCTCTATCACATTACAATAAGCATGTTGATCCCGGACATGGATATGTAACGGATCGACACGAACCTTGTCCGGGTGATGTAACATTGACGCTAAAGTAGCCAACGCGTCGGCAACCTCATTATGCATCCTTGGGATATGTCTGAATTCTACCGACCGGAAACGCTTAGTCAAATCATGCAAACACCGACGATACGGGATAAGCTTTAAATCTCTGGTTTCCCATTCTCCCTGAATCTGATGTACCAGAAGGTCCGAGTCCCCCAAGACCAAGACGTCCTGTACATCCATGTCCACCGCTAATCGCAACCCCAAGATACATGCCTCGTACTCAGCCATATTATTGGTACAGAGAAAACGCAGTTGAGCAGTAACAGGATAATGATGTCCTGTTTCAGATATGAGCACAGCCCCTACTCCGACTCCTTTTGCGTTTGCCGCTCCATCGAAGAAGAGTTTCCATCCTGGATCCTTGGTTGGTTCTAACCCCTCAATCTGCAATACTTCCTCATCTGGAAAACACGTCCTCAAAGGTTCGTATTCGTCATCAACGGGATTTTCAGCTAAGTGATCGGCCAGGGCTTGAGCTTTCATAGCCGTCCTTGTCACGTATATGATGTCGAACTCCGTAAGTAATATTTGCCATTTTGCTAACCTCCCTGTAGGCATAGGTTTCTGGAAAATATACTTCAACGGATCCAGACGCGAAATGAGGTAAGTGGTGTAAGAAGACAAATAATGTTTCAACTTTTGGGCTACCCAAGTCAGGGCGCAGCATGTCTTTTCTAGATGAGTGTACTTGACCTCGTGGATTGTGAATTTCTTACTGAGGTAGTAAATGGCCCGTTCCTTCCTGCCGGTAAGATCATGCTGCCCCAGTACGCAGCCAAACGAATTCTCCAAGACCGTCAGATAAAGAATCAGGGGTCTACCTGGCTCAGGCGGAACTAGTACGGGTGGATTTGACAGATACCCTTTGATCCGGTCAAACGCTTCTTGACATTCTGCCGTCCATTCTATCGCAGCGTCTTTCTTCAATAGGCGGAATATGGGTTCACAAGTTGCCGTAAGCTGGGCAATAAACCTACTGATGTAATTCAACCTTCCCAACAGACTCATTACCTCTGTTTTATTCTTCGGCGGGGCTAACTCCTGAATGGACTTGATTTTGGATGGGTCCAACTCAATGCCCCGTCGGCTGACGATGAATCCTAGCAACTTTCCTGACGGAACTCCGAATGCACATTTGGCCGGATTGAGCTTGATGTCGTATCTTCGAAGTCTTTGAAAGAACTTCCTGAGGTCAGCAACATGGTCCTCTTGACGTCTGGATTTCACGATCACATCATCCACGTACACTTCAATTTCCTTGTGTATCATGTCATGGAATACCGTAGTCATCGCCCTCATATATGTTGCTCCCGCATTCTTCAAACCAAACGGCATCACTCGGTAGCAATAAGTCCCCCACGGTGTGATAAAAGCTGTCTTTTCTGCGTCCTCTTCATCCATCAAAATCTGATGATATCCCGCATAACAATCCACAAAGGATCCAATTTCGCGTCCGGCGCAATTATCAATCAGGATATGGATATTGGGAAGTGGGAAATTATCCTTAGGACTTGCCTTGTTGAGATTGCGATAGTCCACGCATACCCTGATCTTTCCGTCTTTCTTTGGCACCGGTACTACGTTAGCCAACCATTCGGGGTATCGAGTGACACGAATGACTTTCGCCTGCAACTGCTTGGTTACCTCCTCCTTAATCTTCACACTCATCTCCGTCTTGAATTTCCGCAGCTTTTGCTTGACGGGAGGATATGCCGGATCGGTGGGTAATCTATGAACCACTAGATCAGTGCTGAGTCCGGGCATGTCGTCGTACGACCATGCGAAAATGTCTCTAAACTCCATGAGTGTTTTGATCAGTTCTTCTCTCAGATTGGGTTCGATATGGACACTTATCCGGGTTTCCTTGACGTCATCCGCATTCCCTAGATTAACGGCCTCAGTATCATTTAAATTTGGTTTGGGTTTTTCCTCGAAGTGACTTAATTCTTCACCGATTTCTTCTACGGCTTCATCATCGCCGTACTCCGACTCGCTCTCGTCACTTCTTATTTCATGTGTTATTATTTCCAAACCCGATTGACTTTCTAGACTGGGTTGATTAATCTTTAAGCACGCCATATCATTAAGATCAGTTGCAAGAAGGCTGTTCAGAAAAGTAAAAGAAGAAAAGATAAACAAAATTAGACACGAAGGAACCAAATTTCATTGATGGGAGTTGTACAAAGGGAAAACAACTGCAAACTAAAAAAAATAAACAAAACAAACGGGATTTTACTCCGGGGACAAACCCCCAACACAACATTTCGAAAGAAAAACAATCCAAGACAAACTACCAAGACTCCTTCCGGACAGGGAGAGGAGTAGCCTTCCAGTTATTCGGTTTTGCCTTTGGTCCCACAAATTGTATCTCGGCGTGACTAGATCCTTCACCGTCCTCGAGCATACATACATCTGTGAATAGGTCCTCGAACTTCCTGAAGAACTCTTCATCTGGCCTGACCGTAGGACCGGGAATCTTTGGCGTTGGATGTCCTCTTGCTCCGGACCTGACAAAGGATTGGGAAAGGCGTGGAACAGGCTTTGGGAGCACCCATGTTTTCTGCTTGCTCCTCTTTGCTCGCCGGATGTCCTCTGAGGTTGGCTGGAATCCCAAGCCGAAGGTTCCCAAGTTTTCGACCACTGATACCGGTTGTATAACTCCTTGCAGAGATGCACCTAGCCCTTTACCGGGTACGAAACCATGTCGCAACATTTCATGCGCCACCATGACATCCGCAGTAATTATTCTGTCGCCGGGAATACATTCCCCTTCCGGAACTCGATGGGCGGACACCACATCGCAGACCCTGATACACCCACGGCCCAACATCTTCTTCTGTTTCAACAAAGGGAATGATGGTGCCCGATTGTGGATCGTTCTCTCCATGGACGACGATCTCCTGCTGGTCCCATTCAAACTTGACGAGCTGGTGTAAGCTGGATGGAACTGCTCTTGCGGCATGAATCCATGGTCGCCCTATTAGGAGGTTATATGACACCACCATGTCCAGCACCTGGAATTCCATGGTGAACTCCACTGGCCCAATTGTCAAGACTAGCACTATGTCACCAACCGACGCTTTGCCTCCTCCGTCGAACCCTCGAACACATACGCTGTTCTTGCGTACCCTGCCGATGTCTACCTTCAATTTGCCCAGTGTAGAGAGAGGACAAATGTTAGCACTGGACCCATTATCGACAAGGACTTTGGTAACCACCGCCTCTTCACACTTCACCGTAAGATATAAAGCCTTGTTATGCTCAGTGCCTTCCTCAGGCAACTCGTCATCGGTGAAGGTGATCCGATTTGCTTCGAAGATCCGATTGGTGATCTTCTCCAAATGGCTCACTGAGATTTTATCCGGTACATGTGCCTCATTCAGGACTTTCATCAATGCTTGCCGATGTTCTTCAGAATGTATCAGCAAGGACAGCAATGATATTTGCGCCGGAGTCTTCTTTAACTGCTCTAAGACAGAGTAGTCATGCAGCTTTATCTTTTCCAAGAATTCTTCCGCCTCTTCATCAGTGACCGGCTTTTTCAATACTGCCGGAGTGGTCTTCCTCAATTCCGCAGGGGCAAAACATCTCCCCGAGCGGGTCAACCCTTGGGCTTCACAAACTTCCTCTTTCACTTCCTTTCCTCTGTAGGTCGTTGTAATCCGAGCATAATTCCATGGGATAGCCCGGCTATCAGTTACTGGCAACTGCGCTGCTGGCCGGATGACGAAAGGATCCATTCGAACGCCTGCTACTGTAAAAATGGGCTTGATTGCTGCCCCTGGTACAACTATCTTGGCCGGTTTTACCGGTACTTCGTTCACACTTTCCTTTCCCGCTTCCGATTCTCCTGGTATGTCTTTCTTGCAACTGGGCGACTCATCATAGCTTGGCCCTTTTCTCGTTCCTGCCCCGCTAGACTTAATCATCATTACAGTCTGAGAGGCTTTCTCCTTTCCTTCCTCCGCCCGTACCAACTCGATCATATTGGTCTCATGATGAGCTGGGAGCGGGTTTTGGTTGATGTTGGGCTCTGTTGGAGTCTGGACCTCAATCCTGCGAGTGTCAATGAGCTCCTGGATGGCCGTCTTTAGCCTCCAACACTTTTCTGTATCATGTCCCGGACATCCCGAGCAGTAGGCACAATTCACTGAATGGTCCAGGTTCTTCGGAAGAGGGTTTGGCAGCTTAGCTTCAACCGGATTCAGCAACCCTACCTGCTTTAACCGGTGGAACAGACTAGTGTAAGACTCTCCTAAGGGAGTGAAAGTCTTTGACCTCGGCGCCCTGTCGCCCCTGAATGCCTGGTTCGGACGGAAAGCCCGCACCCATGGGATTTCTATAGGCTCTTGGGGGTGGGTAATTGTTCTGTGGAGTTGGCGCACGCCATGGTGCCTGGACGGGAGGTGCGGAATATGAGTGAGCGTGATGGACAGTAAAATAAGGATCAGGTGCCGGATGGTAATGTTGCGGGTGGTTATATGGATTGTGGAAGTAATTTTGGTGGTGAGGCTGTGGCGGGTTATACTGGGGTGCGGGGCCTCTATTTCTGAACCATGCCCCGGACTCGACGGCCGCAACTTCCTCTCTCCTCTTTTTCCCCAATACTCCTCCAGTACCACTTTGGATAGCCTGAGTGGTGGCTTTCAGTGTTGAGTAACTCATGATCTTGTTGGCCTTCAAACCCTCCTCGATCATACCCCCCATTTTTATCACCTCGGTGAATGATTTGCCCACGGACGTTACCAGATGTCCGAAGTAGGTGGGCTCTAATGTCTGCAAGAAGTAGTCCACCATCTCGCTTTCTCTCATCGGCGGATCCACCCTGGCCGCCTGTTCCCTCCATCGGAAACCAAATTCCCTGAAGCTTTCAGCAGGCTTCTTCTCTAATTTTAGCAATGATAGGCGGTCGGGGATTATCTCAAGATTGTATTGGAACTGGCCGATAAAAGCTTGAGCCAGATCATCCCACGTAAACCATCTACTGGGATCCTGTCTAGTGTACCACTCCAACGCCGATCCTCCCGGACTCTGGCCGAAGTAGGCTATCAGAAGCTCGTCCCGTCCTCCGGCCCCTCTCATTTTACTGCAAAACCCCCGCAGGTGGGCCACTGGGTCACCATGCCCCTCGTATAGGTCGAATTTGGGCATTTTAAATCCTGCTGGCAACTGGACGTCCGGAAATGGACACAGATCCTTATAGGCGACGCTGACCCGGTTGCCTAAACCGTGCATGTTCCTGAAGGACTGCTCCAGGCTTTTAACTTTTCTGACAACTTCCTCGTGTTCCGAACTTTGGAAGTGTTTTTCCGGTTCTGCCGGATTATCCCAGTGAGGTGTATGTGATTGTGGTTCAGGAGCCCTGAAAGTAGGCTCTGGAGGGTAGTAAGAGTTGTCATGGATCTGAACATATGGCTCGATGGCCGGCCTTTGCAGAGGAGCAGGTGGAGGTGCTACAAAAACGGGGGTGACTGGAGGAGGGTTTGGTTTGGTTGGTGGAATGTGGGTGGCATATGGATTTTCCCCCTGAAAGTATGGATAGCTCGGGGCGCTTGTCGAAGGATCGATGGGCGGATGTTCCGGAGCTGAGGCGAGAGTAGGGCGGTTTGGTGAAGACTGTTCCCTGGCCCAGGCCAGGTGCATCTCTGTTATCTGTTGTTTTAACCGGTCTACTTCTTCCTTCATGATTTGTAGCTCGGACTTTTCTTCCTCGAGACTCTTGCCGGAACTCGACATGCTTACTGTAACTGGTCCTTTGGATCTAGTACGGTAGTGATGGCTGGCCAGGATATTCCGTCAAACCAACTGCTAAACTTTCCGGAATACGCAACAAACTTGTTAGTTCACCGAGTTTGACAGATATGTTATAGCACGTTGGATGCAATGCACCTAACCAAATAACCCTTTCTACGTGTACTCTTTAACATGCGTCATTCCGGCCCTTTTTCTTTTTCTTTTTCTTTTTCTTTTCCTTTTTTTCTTTTTCGACTATCTTTGCAAGCCTTATTGTTATTTAACCTTTGGATTCTTTTCTTTCTTTTTAGTGGTGGTCGAATCTTATGCGGATTGCCTACGTATCACGACCCCGCGTGAATCAGACCGAGCGTAGTTCTTGCGACAAGATTGTGGCAAAATTCAGTAACTTGTATATCAAATAAAACCGTGTAGTTACAAAACACGTCTTACAAAAATCAGCAAAACAAAGGAAAATGCTTGACTTGGGAAAGTAAAGATAAAAATGCCAACTAGCTTGACTCAACATTTCAAAATACATTTTCAATCAAAAATCTAATGCCCTAAAATCCCTGGGGGCCCGCGAGGCATCATTCGGCCTTGCCGCGGGCCTTGGTGTGAGGTCCTTGTGCAGTTCCCTCAACTCTTCCATGATCCGATGAACATAACCCATAATTGAAGCGAAAAGGTCGGCGCGGGGCATTCGTTCACAAGCTAGACACTTCATGGTGACATAGTGCCCGATTTCTCCAATTCTATCCTTGATCATGTCCCTTTCTCCGAGTAGCCGCTCTATTTGCTGGTTTTTCGCCCCAAATCTTCGAGCATTGTTGGTGACTTGATCTAGGAGCCTATCCACTTGTCCTTGCAGTCGGGCCATCAAATTGTGGCAGCGGTCGAGGTCTGCTCCGGCATCTTGGGCTTGCTTGAAAACCCGCTCCCTAAGGACAACATTTGCTTCCCTCAGGCTAGTGATGATCTCAGTGTAATCTTCTTCCACCCGCTTTAGGCGAAGTGCATGTTGATGTGCCTCCTTTTTCCAGCTAGCACGGATCCTCGTTATTTGGGCTTTTGACTCGTCCAATTCTCTTTGGATGTCGGTGACTTGGCTTTTTAAACCCCTTATCAATTTTTCGTCGGCCCGACTCCTCGACTGTCTGTCAGCATCTCTTTTCATTTGCTGGATTTGAGCTCTCAAGAAGTCATTTTCTTGTGCCAACTTCTTTTGTCTCCTTCGTCGGTGGCAGCTTGCATGTTCTTCTCGAATTGGAGGTCCCGGACCTGCTGTTCTATCCTGCCAATCTTCGTCCTGTATCCCTCCTCCTTTGCTAACCAATCCCATTGTTCCCGTGAATCTTCCGTGAATTGTTTGACATGGGCTCTTTTAGAACATTTCCGACGAATCTGAAATCTTTTCCCGAACCACACGTTGTACTTTGGGTCCACCTCTCCCTTAGATAGTTCCCGGACCATGGTTTTAGGCTCAAGGAACCGACATTCGTGCCACAGCCTTCTAACCTTCTCTTCGGGGAAGACAACTCCCGGGCTCAACTCAATGGCGTACTTCCTTAGGTCTTGATCGGTAGGAATAACCTCAAACCTTCCTAGTTGACGTAATACACGGTGAGGGACATATGGTTGGACACCGCGGATTCCCATCAGAAGGATATAACACTCCTCGGCTGCCATATATATTACTTCAGTATCGGGTAACCACCCGAATGCCCATTCAATCTGATCGGCTTCTATTGAGCTCAGTCGTGCAAGCCATGCCTCGACGCCTTCAGGGAATACAGCACCCATCATTCGTTCTTCGAACCCCCTGATACAGTTTTTTCCGGTCAACCCATGGTTCATGTATTGTGTTCGATGATGGAGGTGTTCTTGCATCCATAATTGAAGTAACAGATTGCAACCTTGGAAGAAATTGCCCCTTTCTCGGCATACAGTCAAGGCTCGATAGATCTCGGACAAAACCAAAGGGACCACCGTGCTGGTAGCCTTTTTGATTGCAACATCGGCTATTCCTACCAGACTTATCTCTATTTTCTTATCTTCACGCGGACAAATCACAACCCCCAAGAATGTCGTTAGGAATGCTAGAATTCGTCTGGCCTCCCACTTGGTTCTATTCCCTGCGTGAGTCAGCCCAAGGTTTGACTCTTCAAAACCCCGAGGAGTGCCGTACCGTTGATATAAGAATTGAAGATCGCAATACCCTTTCAACAGATCATCATTTTTCACCTTCCGACTAATGCTCAGCAAATCCAGAAACCCATGTGGAGATACCGGCCTTGGTGAGAGCAGGTATTGTCCTCTTAATTTCCCATTTAGTCCTGCATAGCCCGCAATTTCCTCTAATGTGGGCGTCAGTTCGAAGTCAACAAAACGAAACACATTGCGGGTCGGATCCCAGAAAGATACCAGTGCCTTGATGATGTCTTCCCTTGGCTCGATATTCAACAGATCAACCAAACCTCCCAAAATTCTCCCTACAACCTTTTTGCTATTGTCTTCCAAATCGTTCCACCATATACGGAGCTGCTGAGGGACCTCACTAAAGATTGAAAATGATTTATTCTGATTCGTGCTCATCCTGCACATTTATTAAGGTGATTTAAACAAGAAAACGACTTTGTTTTCCTAAAAATAAAAAAAAAATCAATTTTCAATCACGGCCTTTCAACGTCTCGGGGACGAAGGCTTTTAAGGCCGTGGGGTAAATTGATCGAAATCAAAATTGACCCAAAGGTGGCCGTTTATACGAAATTAGCCTTCCGGCGTCCCTTTCGGGAACATTCGGCTATTTTTTAAAAACAGCGTCACCGACTTATCTAGTACAAAAGTTAGTTTTGATTTTTCGGCCATTTTTCAAAAGGTGAAGTTGGACCTGATGGAGGTTGCCTACGTATCTCACATCCAATGAGAATCAAACCCACGTAGTTCGGTTTTGACGGAACAAACGACATTATTTATTCATTTTACTAAAGGAAAACAAATAAGCTATTTCTATCTTAAGAACAAAACACATTTTTTTTTTTTTTTTTTTTTTTTTTATTAAAGCCGGTCAGCATGCAAGTCTATAACAGATAAATGCGCAAGACAAACAGGATGCAGCAGGATAGTCTGTTCATTTCGGGTCACCTGTCCTAGACGGACCCAACCCCTGTGTTGAGTCCCCTAAGCCAAATGCGACATGATGCAAATAAACGTTTCCTACTAGGGATCCGGCATGAAGCTTTGTTATTCTAGGTTTAAAACCTGGGTTTATCTGTTCTAGACTTGGCTTACCCGAGCGGACAGCTCGAGCCGAGGAGGAGGCAGCAACCCGGGAATACAGAAGCTTCACCGGTTTTGCAACTTATCCAAACCTCGTTCTAAAATGGGAATTAGACACTATACAGAAAAGAAGTCACACGAAGTGCACCCTTCTTCATGATTTAGAAGACTCGGAGAGGAGATTGGTTCCGGCACAATTTATATGTACAGTTCACACAATATCAAAGCAGTAAAAACAACATTTTGCACATTGATGCCAACATGTAAAAAAATCAGATAATAAAATATGCCAAATACAACAGTTATTCCGAGCTCGAATTCTAAAGAAGATTATCCCCAGCAGAGTCGCCAGAGCTGTCACACCTCTTTTTTACACACCCGCAAGGGTGCAAAGAGTTTTTCCAATTAAAGGACAATCGAGATGGGATTTATTTAATTATTTCAAAGTCGCCACTTGGGAGATTTATGGTGTCCCAAGTCACCGGTTAAATCCCGAATCGAGGAAAAGAATGACTCTATTTAACAGACCGCGAACCAGAAATCCGGATAAGGAATTCTATTAACCCGGGAGAAGGTATTAGGCATTCCCGAATTCCGTGGTTCTAGCACGGTCGCTCAACTGTCGTGTTTGGCTTATCTATCTGCTTTTTACAATTATGTACTTAGTGCAAGTTAATATCTTTTTACCGCTTTATTATTGGTTATGATATACGAAAGAGAAAGTTGCTTAAAAATATGCTTTCGAATCACGTCACATGAAATGCACCCGGATCCTCGACATATCTTTATTCAACATTTCGGGGTTTGGATTCGGGTCGCATGAAATGCACACCCGTATTTAAGAAGATAGAACTAAAATATGCGCCCGGATCGACTACTTATTTACACCGTTGAGAAAGGCGTGATATTCGTTAAGAAACGACGCATCTCGAAACCTAAGTATTTATATGTACATTTATGACGGCTATGTGATTAGTGTAACTATTGGGCGAGGCGTACTTTTGATTCAAATCTAAAGCGAACTACATCTCACTGTATCTTACTTAAGAGTTGATTCCAAATTACTTAAAACTTGCTACGAACCACATCGCATGAAATGCGCCTGTGGTTCATGACATGCTTTATTTACTCTTGCCCGAAATTGGGGTCGGGTCACATGAAATGCACCCCCGACTCTTTTTAATCTAATTACGTCATTCCGTTGAGTAACAACTCCCTAGCTAATCTTGCTTTTAGCATAAGGTCTAACGTTAACAGATTTGGAGATTACACACACGAGCAGAGAAGATTGAATAGAGATACAACAGACTAATTCAGGTTTACGTGCTTATCTAACGACAGTGTATCTTTGGCCTAGCTACACTTTTCCATAACCAAGACTAGCAATACAAGCTTAATTGAAGAATAACAGAATGTAATCAAACATAAGAGCTTTAAACGACTACATGTTTCAATAGACTTTATGCACAAGCTTCAAACTTCATTCTTTTCGAACCAAGGAACTACAATAACAGAGGTGTGTACCTGGAATGCGGAAGAACAAGGAAGAGTGAGCAATGGCAATGCAGCAACAGCGACAAGAACAGTAACAGGAGCAACAATCAAAGACCAATAACAACCCGCAGTAAACCAACAACAACAACAACCAATGAACCAGCTACAACCCAACAACCAACAGTAATCGAACTTTATCGATCACTGAATTAGTGACTAAAACTTGAACCAAGCAGCAATAAACAACCAGACAGCAACAAACAATACTACACCAGTGGCAAACTGGACCAGCCTCAACAATACTGAACCAGCAACAAATGACCAAGCAGTAACAACCAAAGGACCAGCAGTCACTTAGACCAACAACCAGTGACAAACTAATGAAACAACAACAACAACCAAACCAGGCAGCAAACTATAGACCAGCCAACAACCAAATAATGAAACAACAGCAACACCCGACCCAGGCAACAACAACTACACACCAGCTAACAACCAACAGACCAAGAGCAGCAACAATGAAACAACAACAACAACCAACAGACCAAGAGCAACAACAAACAACCAGTGGCAGCAACAATAGACCAAAAGCAACTCAAGAGCTAACCAACTGAGATGTAACAGCAACAACCAAGACACAACATCAACAACAAATGCCTAACAGCAGCAACAAACGACCAGGGGCCACAAACTGGGCCAGCAACACCAAATGAATACAACAGTAACAACAATGGCCAAACAACTCAACCACTGGAGCAAACAATCGAAGCAGTGACCACAAATCCTATGAACCAGTAGCCTTTCTCTCTGTGTGACTGTTTTGTTTTTGCTCTCCAGACACTCTGTTATCACTGCCTATTTTTCTCTAGTTCTCTCAGTGTGTTCTCCTGGTATATGCCTGTTATCACTGTTTTATCTCCTCTCCAGGTACTCTGAAAATGTCCCTACTGTATGTATCCCCCCTTTTACTCTCAGATTGTCTCCCATCTTATAGCTGACCAGCAGCCCCTAAGGTTACCCCTACCCTGACTCCCCAACCCATCATATTCCCCGCAAACCCACTATCTACTGTCCAAGGTATGGACTCCAGCATTAAACAATGAGGCTGGGGGCAGGGCATCAGTGGGATACCCTGCTGTTCAGTTCCACTAGCCCTTGTATGGGTGTGTGATTTAAACAATTAACCTATTAACTACAACCCACTAACCTGAATCAAACAGTAACCAACCCCTACTCTAGTGAATTGTATCAGGCAGATTCAAGGGATCAATGAACTAATCAAAATATGAATTAATTGCTTGACGACTTTAATCACATTGAACCTATGACTCATTTTAACTACTAAAAACAGAGGGAATTGGCCAAATAAAAGGCCTCAAAGGAGGATAACAGGTCGACCGTTATGAGAAATTAGAAGCATGCTAGATGAGCATTGAAACAATGAATAAAACAAACACACATATTCACAAAATCGAACTAAATTGACCAAAGAAGAAACGAATACCTCGTAAGAAATCTGCCGACCAAGCTTCGAACTAAGATGTGGAATTATTGAAGCCAAACGGGCTTTAATCGAGATGTTCTCGATTGAGAACACCTAGACTAAAGTCCCTTGGACTTCAATTGCGGCTAACCCGGCTTGAATTGAGTTTCTTCAAAAATTAGGGTTCTTGGGCTCGGATTTGGGGCTTTTGCATTTTTGGTTAGATTCGAAGCAAACCAATGTCAATGGGAGTGTGGGGGAGGTGTGAGGAGACTGTGGTGCGAATTTGGGGTGATTTGGCATTGGTTCGAGTTTGACTCGAATCTTCAAATGAAGATTCGAGGAGCTCCGGCATGATTCGAGGTTAGTGGAGGCTGGGTTCGTGATGGGGGAGGTGAGGGGAAGGTTTTGGCATTGGTTTGGTGGTGATTGGCCTACCGGAACCGCCGTGAGGCGATTTCCGGCGGGCGGTGTGCGGCGGAGGCACGGCGGGGATTAATCGTCTCTGTGAGAGAGACGATGAAGGGAGAGGGGGGGTCTGGCTTGGGGGGGCGGGGTATGAAATGAGGAATATATACCAGAGATGAGATTGAATCCTGATCGTTGGATCATTTACGATCAACGATCAGGATCCCCTCACTTAAACCAAACGACATCGTTTGGTTAAATCATAGCCTGAGTGTATATTGGGCTTAAAGGATTAATCTGGGCCGTTGGATAATAAAATCCAACGGTCCAGATCGAATGCCACAATGATAGATGCTGGACGGATTGGGATTCGTTTGGGCCTGGCTTTCCTGGACTAAACTATGGCCCAATTTGATCTCATTACTACACATATATATATGTACATGTATATATATATATATATATATATGCATACAATTATCCCACACAATTATATATCACCTAAAAATGTAAATCACATGACTTTGATATCAAACACTAAAAATGCAAAACTTAGCATATATTTTTTGTATTTTTAATTTAAATAAATAAACGTGCACACAAAAGATAAAATAACACAAAATCACAAAAAATCATACCCAACACGAAACTATTTTTATTTTTGAATTTTCTGGGAGTACTTCTCAAGTAAGGCAAAAATCACGTGCTCACACATATCACAGGACACGTAATGAGAAAATTAAAGTGAACACCGAGAACAACATCAAAAAGTAAAAACCGAATATCTTAAACCAAAGTTTTTACTACGCACGTAAATCATTTTGTAAACAAGAAATAAATAAACTGATTGAAAATAAGAAAATAGTGGACATTAGTAACCATTGGCAGTACAATTGAAGTAAGCAACATTGAACACGTTAATATGACCCAACATGGAATAATGTACGAAAATAAGATAGTTGGTTACCTTTATAGTGTTGAACTTCTTTTGCAAGTGTGTTAATTGTATTGAACGCAGAAGAAACATCAGCAATTCTACAAAGGCAGAAAATAATTTGTCATAATTCACCGATCAGAAATTCTAATCATATGGAATATGAAGGCAGTCAGAAAAGTTGTGTGCAGAAGTATTACTGCAAACAACGACATCGTAGACCTTGTAGGAGCATAATACTACGCTTTATAAGGTTATCAAGCGAAAATATTTTGAAAATCAAGGTGTCAATTTGTCTTCACAATTTCAACAAATATTTATCAACAGTTGTATAAGAACATTCAGATAAAGTCAATCCAATTCCAGAATCATTACTACGTAAAACTTCGACATTAACAATAAATTGTCCATTCAAATTATTTATAGTCCTTTAACAATGGCTTCTACTTTCATCTACTTTTTCCACGCATATCATCCGGCACTAAGTTGCATCAAAGACAACAAAGTGACCAGTTTACATTTAAACACTACTGCAGAACTTTTGTGGCGGTGTTATAAAGTCAGGAACCCACTCTTAAATTTGTTTCGAGGCCAAAAAACGTTTCATGCCTTGCATGAACTTTTGTAAGCCTCTTTGCCTTACATGAAGTATTTCATGGATTCGAACTTTTACATTATAAAACTGTAAAGTGATATTTGAAAACAAGTGCTCATGTATTTCACTCTTTTTCATTTATGTTTATTTGCTTAATTTCATAGAGTCCATATTGAATCTCAAAAATAGTGTTACAAGTTGTTGGGCCCGTGCTAGCACGGGGTATCTAGAATCTCTAATACTCAAGACTATAAAGCAACAGAAAAAAAAATTCTCATGAATCCTTCTAGTCTAACTGCTGAATTAAATCACAAACATGATCCTCCTGATATAGGTTCAATGCAAATTGTTGAACCTAAATCTACCAATCAACAACAAAGTTTTCTTCAAACCCTTTTAAAGGACACTTCTATCATTCCAAACTTAGAGAATCCACATACACAAGATCTTGTGCTAGATTTAGCGGATGAAACATCCTTCTCTGAGGAAGATGAAGATAATTTTATTCCAATTACAACTCATGACAAATCTCGGTTATATGAGCCATGGAAATTTTCAGTTATTATTAAGCTATTTGGGAGGAAAATTGTTCATCATCTTTTGAAACAGAAACATATAGAAATATGGAAAACATCAGAAGATATTACACTGATTGATCTTGGATCAGATTTTTTTCTTATCAAATTTTAAAAAGAAGAAAATATGATCAAGGCATTACATGGAGGACCATGGTTCATACTAAACCATTTTCTATCCGTCCGACATTGGGAGCCTAAGTTCATTGCTTCATCAACTTCTCTTACATATTCAGCTCTATGGGCAAGGCTTCCGGAACTTCCAACTGAGTTTTATGATTTGGATATACTTCAGCGTATTGGATCCAAATTAGGCAAACTTCTTAAGGTGGATTCGTGTACATCTTCTACTACTCGAGGAAGATATGCAAGAATTTGTATTGAAGTGCCTTTGGAAAAACCATTGAGAACTCATGTTAACATTGGTCTTCATAAGCAACCAGTACATTATGAAGGTATAAATCTCCTTTGTACGACTTGTGGATGTTTTGGTCATGCCAAACAAAACTGCTCAAGTGTGCCTACATCAACACTGGGTTTGAATTCTAGTTTGATTTCAAAAGATCCAAACTCAAGAAAAGATGAAGATTGGCACATTGTTGAGTTTAAATGAAGGAATAATTATCCAAGAACAAATCACCATGCATAAATGAATAAGCTGGTTGATATGGGAGCACAACCACAGAAGAAACTGGACTCAGGTAAGTTTTCTATATTGAATAAGTCTAAAAAGGATTACCCGGCACAAATTGAAAATCATTTGTCGGATCTTTCTTTTAATCATGGTATTAAGATAGAAAATCCTCGAAATTCCACTAAAAATATGCTTAATAAACTAACTACTAATGATAGCATTAACTGCTTAACTAATTTAACTAATCAGTCTCTAATGACAGATGAATTCCCTAATCATACTCTTAAGTTGTTAAAAATACTACACCACCACCGGCTAATCCAGCCAATCAGGCAACTGACTTGCCTTTAATTACTGTGCCTCTTAATCCTCAAATCTGTCATAATCTTTTGGATTTACCAAAGCCACAGACTCACGCCACACTGCCACATCAATTTACCACTCCACTTGGCAAGTCTGCCTCCCAAACAAACCGCTCGTTTCATTACAACTTGGCACACGATTTGTCCCTACTTGACACATCTACACTTTTGATTAATCAATCTACCACTAATCTGCATGCTACAGTAAATTTAGAAGATAACATATCAACTCTTCTTTCTCCATTAAAAGATAATCATTGCACTTCAGATGTAATCTTGGCTACACGGCAAGTTAGTAATACAGTCAACAATCTCGGTTCCTCTTCGTTATCTACACATCAGCATATAAAACAACAGTCTCCTTCAATAAAAGAAAACACACAAACATTCTCTCCTTCACAAACTTTACTGTGCAGCCATGCAGAACAACACTATAACCAACAACGACCTATTTTATCTCCCTCTTTTGATCATGCAAGGCCCTCAAGTCCCACCACAGTTACCAAATCCAATGACCCCTCTGATTTATACCTCTCAAGTGATAGCCGCCGACCAACCTTTACAATCATGGTTGGAAATGGGCTTGCAAGGCCATGCACTAACATTCACCATGGACCTCAATGGCCAAGAGGTGATACTTCTTATCCAGAATCCGACTCATTTAGCAGAGATTGTGACGGAAGGGATGAGATTAGGACTAGAAGCATACACTCAAAATCACTGGTTCACAACACAAACACCTCTGCCAATTTACTCTCAAACAACATCATCGAACCTCACATGGGAACATCCACTGAATCCAACAAACCTTCACATGAATCCAATCATCAGCCTAATACCATTTTACCCACCACATCATATGGGACCAATCTTTGCTCCTTGGTTCCAGTCACTAAACTCCTTCAACCCATTATCCCCTTATGCTAGTCCACTCAGTCCTATGAATACATTCAGTCCACCAGCAACTCCCCCAACTACCCCTCTCCACAATCACCACTCGTACTAGACAGTCCCACAAGAAGGGAGTTAACTCAAACAATACTGGAAATGGGAGAAACAAGGATAGTTTTTTGGTGGTTAAAAGGGATACTTCTTTACGACCTAAAAGAGGAGTACGAAAAAAAGTTCATACTCAAATGTCCACCAGATCCGAAAAAATGCAGTCTAAACATTCGTCAAACTCAGAATCAAGCATTAGGAAAATATGCAATGGTAGTTATTCCAACTCTTCGACTGAACATTCCGATAATGAATCTAGAGCAGACTCCTTTGTTTCCCATGCAGGGATCTCCAGTACCAGTGGAACCAAACATTTACCCTAATTTTATGAATGTGATAGTATGGAATTGTAGGGGGTCACATAATCCAGAATTCAAGCGTCACTTTCGTTCCTTATTAGATAATCATCGACCAATCCTTGTCATATTACTAGAGACTCACATGCATGATCACTCAATACTTCAAGATGATTTCAATTTCACACATATGTCTCAAGTTCCAGCACAAGGTTTTAGAGGAGGTTTGGTTGTTCTTTGGAAAGAAGAAGGTATCACAGTCACGGAATTAACCACATCTGAGCAAGAAATCCACTGCTTAGTCCAGGTACTACCTTGATCTGCTAGGTAAGCCAGTCATCAGTCATGCATACAGGGGACAGAATATGGTAGCTGATCAGTTAGCTAAAAAGGGCCACAATTTTGAAGAAAACTTTTTTCCGGTGATATTTGACAGTGTCCCTCTTTTTGTGAAGAAATATTTTGAAGATGATAAGCTTGGAACTAGTAAAACGAATATGAATGTAGTATGTGTGCATGATTGTCATGATGATAAATCCATTAGGAGGACCATGACAAATGTAATTAATACTAATCCGTACTCTATAGTTTGTAATAGAATGCCATATAGGCATCAAACCTCTGTACGCATTTAATTTTATTAATATATTATCTTTGTTTACCAAAAAAAAAAAATTGAAATGGCAAAAGAAAAAATAGGACAAAAAGGAGAAAAAAAAAGGAATGAATAGGATACCGTTGACTCGGTGGCTATTATAACATGAAAAACAACCAGAAATAAATACTATAATTTATTTTAATCGAAATTCCCAGTCGGTTTGTACATAGTTTGGAGTTTCCTGAATCATATTATTGGACATATCATTAGATCGAATTAGGGTTCAAAATTTATGTGGCTTTATATTAAAAATAATATTTGTGTTATAAATATATTATATTATGGATGTTCATACTCCGTTGTAAATAAGCTTCCCGAAGAAGCTTATCCGTATGTGACTCCGCCGTAAATATGTTTATCTATTTAGTACTCTATTGGAAATAAGCCTCCCGAAGAAGCTTATCATTTCGGTACCCGGTTATGGATAAACATTACCCTCGGTAGAAGATTATCCATATCGGGTATAGTAGCAGCTTACACACCAGCTTGTAGTAGCTTACACAACAGCTTGGAGTAGCAGCTTACATAGCAGCTTGTAGTAGCTTACACAACAGCTTGTAGTAGCTTACACTGTAGCTTGCAGTAGCAACTTACACAACAGCTTATAGTAGCTTACACAGCAGCTTGCAGTAGTAGCTTACACAACAGCTTCCTTTCTTCTATAAATAGAAGGGTTCTCATTTCATTATGTACATCAGTTTGAATTCGAATAATATATCATCATCTCTCTTTACTTGTCTTTACTTTACAATCTTTATTTTATAACACGTTATCAGCACGAGACTCTGGCATCTCGAGCAAATACTTTGAAAGTATCTCAGGTAAGAACTTTCTTTTATTAAATAATGTCAAATCTTTCTAAACTTGAATTTGTAGCCCTGGATATATCGGGCAAAAGCTATATGTCTTTGGTGCTTGATGCTGAAATTCATCTTGATGCGATGGGTCTGGCAGAACACCCTCCGTGATAAAAATCAAGCATCAAACCAAGACCGTGCCAAAGCAATGATATTCCTACGCCATCACCTTGATGAAGGCTTGAAAATGGAATATCTTACTGTTAAAGATCCAGTCATACTTTTGAATAATTTGAAAGATAGATATGACCACCTGAAGATGGTCGTTCTTCCACAAGCACGATATGATTGGACTCATCTAAGGCTACAAGATTTTAAATTTATTAGTGAGTATAATTCTGCTATGTTCAGAATTATTTCCCAACTAAAATTATGTGGTAATAATATTACTGATTATGATATGTTGGAGAAAACTTTCACCACTTTTCATGCCTCGAATATGCTCCTGCAGCAGCAATATCGAGAGATGAGATTTAAAAGATATTCTGAACTTATCTCACATCTTCTTATAGCCGAGCAACATAGTGGGCTATTAATGAAAAAC
The DNA here is from genome assembly GCA_032618575.1 of Nicotiana noctiflora. Classification (NCBI taxonomy): domain Eukaryota; kingdom Viridiplantae; phylum Streptophyta; class Magnoliopsida; order Solanales; family Solanaceae; genus Nicotiana; species Nicotiana noctiflora. Next base: position 85,054 of record JASVEL010010137.1, read on the forward strand.
CATGAAAGTCGACCTACTGGTTCTTGTCCATTCCCTGAAGTGAATGAGACGAATTTCCACCAAGCCAAACGTGGAAGAGGTCGTGGCCCCAGTCGTGGTCATGGCCGTGGTCGGGGAAGAAATCCCAATCATGGCAATAATAATGCACTAAAGAACCCTCCTCGCCACCAGCAGTGGAAAAGGAAGGAACAAAAGCATGAAGCGGTGCAAGCACCAAATACTGAAAGTGCATGTTATAGATGTGGAGGAAAAGGGCACTGGTCACGTACCTGTCGTACGCCAAAGCACCTGGTTGAGCTTTATTAAGCCTCATTGAAAAAGACAGAGAAAAGTGCTGAAGCAAATTTTATCTCTGAAGATAATTTTGACTTCATGCATTTAGATGTAGCTGATTACTTTGCACTCCCAGATGGAGAAACAAGTCATGTAATCAGCAGTGAATCTATAGAAATATAAATATTTTAATATTTGTTGTTCGTAATAAATAGTATGGTTATGTGATTGTTGTACATAAATAAAAGTTATGTTTTGATGTTTATTATAATATGTTTTATTTATGTCATTTTGAAGAATATGGATAATCCTCAAATTATGTTTGGATCAAAGACAAATCATGAAGATATTTGTGTTATTGATAGTGGAACAACTCATGCCATATTGAGGGATCAGAAATATTTTTCTTATTTGCATAAGGAAAAAGCAAATGTTTCAAAAATTTCTAGTAATATAAGTTTGATTGAAGGCTCCAGAAGAGCCATTATCTTTTTGTCTAAGGGGACAAAACTTATTATAGACAATGCATTATTCTCCTCCAAGTCCCGAAGAAACTTGTTGAGTTTTATAGATATCCGCAGAAATGGGTATCATGTTGAGACAATAAATAAAATGAACATAGAATATCTTTGTATTATAAAGAATATTTCTGGCCAGAAATGCATTGTATAAAAGTTACCAACTTTATCTTCTGGCTTATACTATTCAAAAATTAGTACAGTTGAAGCACATTCTATCGTAAACCAGAAGTTTACGGATTCAAATACCTTTGTGCTTTGGCATGGCCGTTTGGGCCATCCTGGATCAATAATGATGAGACAAATTACTGAAAATTCGAGTGGGCATCCGTTAAAGAACCTGAAGATTCTTACGAATGACGAATTTTCTTGTGATGCTTGTTATCAAGGCAAACTGATCACTAGACCATCACCAATGAAGGTTGGCATTGAATCCCCTGCCTTTTAGAGCGTATACATGGGGATATATGTGGACCTATTCACCCACCAAGTGGGTTGTTTAGATATTTTATGGTCCTAATAGATGTATCTTCAAGATGGCCTCATGTGTGCCTATTATCATCTCGCAACCTGGCGTTTGCAAAGCTATTAGCCCAAATAATTCGATTAAGGGCACAATTCCTAGATTATCCTATAAAGGCTATTCGCCTGGATAAAGTTGGAGAATTCTCATCTCAAGCTTTTGATGATTATTATTTATTAGTTGGGATAAAAGTTGAACATCCTGTAGCTTATGTTCATACTCAAAATGGCCTTGCAGAGTCATTTATTAAACGCCTACAATTGATAGCAAGACCACTACTTATGAAAACGAAATTGCCCACTACTGTTTAGGGCCATGCTATCTTGCATGCATCATCACTTATCCGTCTCAGACCTACACATTATAATAAATATTCTCCGTCATAATTAGTTTTTGGTCATGAACCAAATATTGCCCATTTACAAATTTTCGGATGTGCTGTATATGTGCCAGTAGCACCACCACAGCGCAGTAAAATGGGACCACAAAGAAGAATAGAAATATATGTTGGGTTTGAATCACCCTCTATTATTCGCTATCTTGAACCATTGACATGAGATTTATTTACTGCTCGATTTGCAGATTGTCGGTTTGATGAAACAAATTTCCCACAATTAGGGGGAGAGGGAAAGGAAATCAAAAGAGAAATTGTGTGGAAAGTTTCATCATTAGCTCACTTTGATCCACGTACCCCTATATGTAATCAGGAGGTCCAGAAGATCATCCATTAACAGAATATAGCAAATCAAATGCCAGACGCATTTACTGATTTGAAAAGGATAACTAAGTCACATATCCCTGTAGAGAATGTGCCTATCCGAATTGATGTTCCAGTACGACCATCTACTAGTATAAGAGCTAGTGAACCTAAAGCACGCCTGAAGCGTGGTAGGCCTCTGGGTTCTAAGGATCGAAATCCTCGAAAAAGAAAATCGGCAAATGATCAAAATGATACTATGAAGGGATCTCCTGAAGAGACCCAAGATCTAATTAGTTCTGAGATTCCTGAAGAAATCAACGAACCCGAAGCTCATGTAAGTGAAGAACTTTTAATAAGTTCGACCGGTGATGGGATTAATTTAAATCGTTCTGAAATAGTGGTGGATAATATTTTTGCATATAATGTCGCACTTAATATTATGAAAGATAGTGAGGATCTTGAACCTCGATCTGTCGAAGAATGTCGACAAAGATCTGATTGGCCAAAATGGCAAGAGGCAATTCAATTGGAATTGAAGTCACTTGCTAAAAGGGAGGTATTTGGACCAGTTGTCCAAACACCTACTGGTATAAAACCAATTGGTCATAAATGGGTTTTTGTGCGAAAAAGGAATGATAAAAATGAAGTTGAAAGATATAAAGCTCGCCTTGTTGCACAAGGATTCTCACAACGACTTGGAGTCGATTTTAATGAAACATATTCACCTGTTATGGATGCCATAACATTTCGATATCTCATCAGTTTAGCACTACATGAAAAGCTTGAAATACATCTAATGGATGTAGTTACAGCTTATCTGTACGGTCACTTGATAATGAAATTTATATGAAAATCCCTGAAGGATTTAAAATGCCTGAAGCAAAATCTCAGGAAATGTATTCAATTAGATTATAAAGATCTTTGTACGTTTTAAAGCAATCTGGGCGCATGTGGTATAATCGCCTTAGTGAATATTTACTGAAAGAAGGTTACATAAATGATGTTGTTTGTCCATGCATTTTTATAAAGAAAATGGCATCAGAATTTGTTATACTTGCTGTTTATGTTGATGACATAAATCTTGTTGGAACTCCAGAAGAGCTCCAAAAGGCAATTGAATATCTTAAAAAATAATTTGAGATGAAAGATCTTGGAAAGACAAAACTTTGTCTTGGTCTGCAAATTGAACATTTAGCAGAAGGGATTTTTATCCATCAATCTGCATATATAGAAAGGGTCTTAAAACGCTTTTACATGGACAAAGCACACCCATTGAGTACACCAATGGTTGTTCGATCACTTGAAGTGAATAAGGATGTGTTCCGACCTCCAGAAGAGGACGAGGAACTCCTTGGTCCCGAAGTACCGTATCTCAGTGCGATTGGTGCACTAATGTATCTTGCTAATCCTACAAGACCTGACATAGCATTTTCTGTTAATTTACTAGCAAGATATAGTTCTTCACCTACACGGAGACATTGAAACGGGATTAAGCATATATTACGATATTTAAAGAGAACTATTGATATGGGTTTGTTTTATGCTAACAAAGATAGTGCAGATCTTGTTGGTTATACAGATGCATGTTATTTATCTGATCGCCATAAAGCTCGATCTCAAACCAGATATGTATTTACGTATGGAGGTACTGTCATATCATGGCGCTCCACAAAATAATCTATTGTTGCTACTTCTTCAAGTCACACTGAGATAATAGCTATTCATAAAGCAAGTAGGGAATGCGTATGGTTGAGATCAATAATTCATTTTATTCGAGAAAATTGTGGTTTGGAATGTGAAAAAAGACCCACAATTTTATACGAAGACAATGTTGCATGCATAGCCCAATTGAAAAGAGGATTTATAAAAGGAGATAGAACGAAGCACATTTCACCAAAATTGTTCTACACACATGACCTTCAGAAAAATGGTGACATTGATGTGCAACAAATCCGTTCAAGTGATAATCCAGCAGATTTATTCACCAAATCTTTGCCAACTTCAACTTTTGAGAAGATGGTATACAAGATTGGAATGCGGAGACTCAAATATTTGAAACAAGGTTTCCATCAGGGGGAGTAAAATATGCGATGCATTCTTTTTTCCCTTACTAAGGTTTTTTCCCATGAGGTTTTCCTTATAATGTTTTTTGAGGCACCTAGCAATGCGTATTACTAAATATGTGTACTCTTTTTCCTTCACTAGGATTTTTCCCACGTGGTTTTTCCTAGTAAGGTTTTAATGAGGCACATTATCTTTTAATGAACATCCAAGGGAGTGTTATAAATATATTATACGGAAAAGGGCCAAAACTATCCCCATCATTTGCTAAATGTGACTCCATCGTAAATATGTTTATCTATTTAGTACTCTATTGGAAATAAGCTTCCTGAATAAGTTTATCATTTCAGTATCTGGTTATGGATAAACATTACACTCGGTAGAAGATTATCCATAGCGGGTATAATGAGCTTATCCTTTCAGTACTCCGTTATAGATAAACATTACTCTTAGTATAAGATTATCGGTGGCTATTATAACATGAAAAACAACCAGAAATAAATACTATAATTTATTTTAATCGAAATTCCCAGTCGGTTTGTACATAGTTTGGAGTTTCCTGAATCATATTATTGGACATATCATTAGATCGAATTAGGGTTCAAAATTTATGTGGCTTTATATTAAAAATAATATTTGTGTTATAAATATATTATATTATGGATGTTCATACTCCGTTGTAAATAAGC
>JASVEL010010138.1:0-13427 GCA_032618575.1 Nicotiana noctiflora
GGCTGTTTAATTAACGCTTAATATTTAATTAATTAATTTTATTTTATTGGTCCAAAAAATTATCAATCAATCGAATCCGAAACCGAGCGACGACGACAACGGCGCAAGGCCTCTTCCTCTTATCTCCTTTTAAGAGCTTAAGGAAGTGCTTCTATATTTAAACCCAACAAAATATTTGTCTTTAACCAATGATAGATAAAATGCAAAAGCTAAACTTTCATTTTCATCTTCTTTCTCATTTTTCATTTACACCGCCACTTAACCCCAACAATGCATACTTTGGACCATGGAATTTTTCGTACAAGTAGCTATCTACTGTGTCAGAAAGGGAAAGATAAAGTACAAACTGTTGGCTGGAAATAATTTAATTTCTCCATTAATAGCATGCAGAAGACCAAGTAAATATGATCCCACATTAAATACAATAGCATGCAACGCCCAACGCATAAGATGGCATAAACTTGACGGATATATCATATTAATTACTCTCTGATTTATAAGATTTCAGAAGTCAAACAATTATATTTAAAAAGACCTACGGGAAGAACCAGCTTTATAACATTTTAATACTAAGTAGTATTTAACTTCTTTGCATAGACAATGTATAATGTTTGTATGCTATCAAATTAAGTTATTACAATCGAATATTACCTTATAGCTCCATAAATAAAGTAGATAGTGTTAGGACCCATACAAGCAGGTGTCATGCGAAAACTAGCAAAATAAATCTTGAACAATAATAAATCAAACAACAAAGGAGAAATATACTAAAAGAGACACATATATTTAACGTGGTACGGTCAGTTGACCTACGTTCACGGTGGAGATGAGCAATCAATTATAATAAAAAGAGAGTACAATATATCGAGAGAACAACCTCATGAAGAGATAAACACAAGTGACACAATAATACTTCTCCGAGTACGGAATTTTTTTTTCCTTATTTGAACAGATTAAAAAGAAACTTTGGGATTGCTGAATCACAGACAAAAAAAAAATAAACATATAAAGCAACGGAGCCATCATAGTATTTTTTAACTCCTCTTAAAGGAAGGGCAGCAGTGGGAAATTTTCCGCAATGGGCGAAAGCCTGACGGAGCAATGGCGCGTGGAGGTAGAAGGCCCACGGGTCGTGAACTTATTTTTCCGGAGAAGAAGCAATGACGGTATCTGGGGAATAAGCATCGGCTAACTCCGTGCCAGCAGCCGCGGTAATACAGAGGATGTAAGCGTTATCCGGAATGATTGGACGTAAAGCGTCTGTAGGTGGCATTCCATAAGAATTTATCGATATTTCCGATTAAATCTTCTTGTTACTAGATTTTCTATAGGACCCGTAAAGTTCTCCCCCTAAACACGACTCTCAAACCCCATATAGCTACATTAAATGCATCTAAATGAGAAGGACGGATTTTTAATTTATACAACTCCAATCCTTTTCTACAAGAAAAGGGATTAGTCAAATATGAAAGAATTATATTTTTATTCTAAGAAAAGAAAAACTCAATTATGGTAAATATGTTGTAGTTTCTTTAATGAGATAGGAAAATCAATTATGGTAAGAAAATCTGGGCAAACACCTAACAAATAGTCTGAACCGCTAAAACTGTTATTAAAAAAAAGGACAGTCTGGTGCACTAATCTCGAATTATGCGCGGGATCTGGGAAAGGATCGAACCACAAGGTTCTATTGTACGCAGCGTTACGCTACATTTCCGCAAGAGGCTGTTTCCACGGCTTGAACTTGTGAACACCAGGTCACATAACAACGTTACCGTTAAAATTCTTATAATAGGTTAAATATACTGAGAGCAGAGATGGAGCAACGGTATTGGTTGTGGGTTCGGTCGAACCCAACAATTTTTGTTCAAACCTTGTATTTGTATTTAGAAGTCTAATGAATATATACAAATTATTAACTTAGATTGTGTGCAAATTTCCTAGTTCATAATAAATGAGACAGCCTAAATGTCAAATCTCCCAGAACCAAAAATTATAGCAGTAATGAAAATAGCGCTGTCTTTTGACTTTGTAAGTGTGTGCGGGAGAGGGGCAGTTGCCAAAATTTAATCCTTTGCCCAATTGCAGAGCAACAAGCATTTACTCAATAGAAGGTGACAGTTGAGTTCTAAGTAGACCTACCATGTGATTTTCTTGTACTATATAATAGGATCATACACTAAACATTCTTTCATGTCCATTGTTTTATTATTCTTTTTATTGAGGGTTTAAGTTGGAGTCATAATGGGTTTATCTGCTCGTAGTGTTGGGGTGTCTATTCTTTTGCTTTTGTTTGTTGTTGAGTCTGTTGTGTTTGCTGATTTTAATAAGGAAGATGAAGAAGAGAAGTTCTTGTTTAAGCATCGTCGTTTTGGGGATCGTATTGGTGGGGGTTTAGGACATGGGATTTATAGTAAAGGGTTTAGACATGGTGGAGGTCTTGGTCTTGGTGGTGGTGGTGGTCTTGGCGGAGGAGCTGGTGGAGGTCTAGGTGGTGGTGGTGGTCTTGGAGGAGGAGCTGGTGGAGGTCTAGGTGGAGGTGCTGGTGGTGGCTTGGGAGGTGGAGGTGGTCTTGGCGGGGGTGCTGGTGGTGGTCTAGGAGGCGGTGCAGGTGGTGGCCTAGGAGGTGGTGCAGGTGGCGGTCTTGGAGGAGGTGCTGGTGGTGGACTAGGAGGAGGTGGGGGAGCCGGAGGAGGACTTGGTGGAGGTGGTGGACTAGGAGGAGGAGCCGGAGGAGGACTTGGTGGAGGTGGTGGACTAGGAGGAGGTGCTGGTGGTGGAGCTGGTGGAGGCATTGGAGGAGGAGGTGGAGCTGGAGGAGGCATAGGTGGGGGAGCCGGTGGTGGTGCTGGAGTTGGTTTTGGTGCAGGTGGAGGAGCTGGAGGTGGTATTGGTGGTGGTGGAGGAGGAGGTGGTGGCATTGGTGGTGGTGGAGGTGCAGGAGGAGGGTTTGGGGCAGGAGGAGGCTTTGGAGTCGGTGCCGGTGCTGGTATAGGAGGTGGTGGTGGCGGCGGCTTTGGTGGTGGAGGGGGCATTGGTGGTGGTCTTCATTGACCTACAAAGCTTCAATGTTGTTGCACGAAATAAGCAATATTGTAATGTTTACTCTTGGAAGTGCTCTATTATGACTTTTAAATTAAGCAGTTAATTAGAGTACTTTTCATTAGTTGTTATTCTTTTGAGGAACTTGTTGAAAAATGTTATTCCTACTAATTAAACAAGTCTATAAGCTATCATATTTATGGTGTGTTTTTTGTTGAGTTAAAAAGTAAAAGCTTCTCGTCTTTCTTGCTTGAAAAGCGCATGGACTATAGGTGAAATTCCCAATCCTTTCATTAATAAGACTATAGGTGCAATTCCCAATCCTTTCATTTTTGTTGAGTATATCTGTTGCAAGTGCTTACCCTAAAAAAAAAAATAATTTATTTCCTTATTTGAAAATAATTTATTTTTATATAATGATTTATAGTCATATAAAATATATGTGTTTCATTTCACATCACGTCATCTCTCTTTTTTTAAATTTCGTATCTAGTCAAATAGGTTCATATAAATTGAAATCCAAAAAAACCGATCAACTTTGATCGGTTAGGGTCAATTACCGATCAAAATGCGATCAAATATGCTTGGACGGTATTTTGATGGTCGTTTTAATATACCGACTAAAGTTGGTCGGAAATTATCGACCGAGTCGATCAATTGAATTAAAAAACGATCAAGTTAGTCGTTATTTTAATTGTTTAATCTAAAGATTTACCATATGGGAATCAAACCGGAATGTGTGATGTTATTCTACCACTAGATCATTGGTGCATTTTATTTTAAGATTGTCTTTTTTTTATTTGTGCTCTTTAATTGTATTTTTACGCAAAAATTGATCGGTTTTATAAAAAATAAAATTACCGACCAAAGTTAGTCGGTTTTTTAATATTAATTTTTATTTTAATTGCAAAAACAGACAAAATTGATCGATTTCCTAAAAAATAAATTTGACGGGACTCAAAATAATTTCTCGCATTTTTGCGTCAAAAAAACTGACCAATATTAACCAATTTTTTGGAACAATTTTTGCCGAATCTCTAATAGTGAAACCATTTTAAAGAGTATGCTAACGGGTTGTCCAATTATAAAGAATACTGCAGTTAGTGGAGTTGAAGTATTCCTGAATGACAATATGTATTGAAGTGGCTTGTGGAAAATATAGTTAAGTAATTATTTCATCCGGACCAAAATAAGTAATTTTTTTGGATGATTTCATATAGATTAAGAAATCCATCTTTTAACATTAATTAGCGATGAAATTGACCTTATTAACTTTTATTATCTCACATAAATACCCCTAACACATATTCCAATACTATTTATTCCAAGGACAATGTAGGAAAATAATAATTAATTCATTCTTGAAATCTAGAAAAATACTTATTTTGGACCACAAGAAAAATGCCAAAAAATTACTTATTTGAACCGGAGGTCCATAATAAGTCTCTTTTACTTTTAATACGCCCACTAAGAAAATACTAATGACTAAACTACCCTTATTAAATATTGGTCACATGATTATAATGACATTTATTGCTCTTCTGCACATAAGGGAAAAAGAGTAAAAACAAATTGAATGTTTTCTTGATTACCTAACTAGACACTTATTTTGGACCAAAATCAAAAAATAAAAAAGACACTTATTATAGCCCGGAGGGAGTACTATTTTTTGTGACGAAACAATAAATTAATTAATTAGGTGACTAAGCACTCTAAGACCTCATTTGTTTTCACTTAATGGAGGTCTGAATCTTAATCATTCATTAAGTGCGTTTGTTTTTAAAATCTGAATCTTAATTATTAAGATCTTAATCATTAAGTGTGTTTTTTTTTTTTACTTCACAACCACTTAATAGGTCTGAATAGGTCTGTATCATTAAGATCTATAACAGAGACTTAATTTCATTAAGATGCTATCATATATTTATTATTAAGTGCCGTCACCGCCTACCATTATCAACTACCACCATGCCACCACCACCATCATACTCAACCAACCTCACCATCATCATCCTCAATCATAGCCGCCACCATTATTGACCATCACCGCCCACTATTCCCACCACTTTGACCACCATCATACACAATCAACACTCATCCACCTCAACTAACACAATTGACCACCTCATCACCACCAACAACCATGGCCGACACTGTCGATCATTATAACCTACCACCACTCACCCACCATCTTCCTCAGTCACAACTACTACCACCACCCACCATTATTAACTATTATCACCCACCACCACCACCACCACCATCCTGAAACATAATCACCACCACTACCAATAGCTACTAGTTACTAGCATGAACCACCATCATCAACCAATACTACCACCATCCACCGTTGCTAGTCGGTATTCACCCGTTAACCATCACCACCAACAACTATCATATTTTTAAAAGCTATAAATTTTATTGATAAAATATTAGATTAGTTAGTATTTCATTTGAATTTTATATTTATTAATTTTCAAATAGAGATAAATTTTATATATTCAGATGTTAAAAATCAAACAGTCTTAATTATTTAATATTCAGATCTTAATACACATCTTAATATATTCATATGTGTATTCAGATTCAGATGACTTAATCTTAATACACATCTTGATATTTAAATGTGTATTCAGATTCAGACGTCTTAATCTTAAAAAAAACAAATAAGGAAGTCTCTAATGACTATCTCTACTTTTGCTGTAATAAATTACAACCAATAAAAAGTCAATAATACGTAATAAGAGTGATTTTTGTTATTTTCATGTTCCACGTATAACATAAGAGAGAATTACAAATCTTTTATTTCGGTTTCAAAAATATTTAATGCTAGAATTTACATAATATTTTAGGACTCTGAATTAAATTACTAAAAAATTTATATTATAAAATAATTTTTTATAACTAGATCTAGCGTAATATTTTGCAACACATGGCTAACCCTAAATCCTAATGTTGCAAACAAAGTTGCTAAATCAGAATGCTATAGAGTCTGCTAGAGCTATTAAATAGGTTGACCCGTTCGGACTCGAAACGGTTGACTCTTGGCGTGTGGGTCTTTAACTGGGCTGCTTCGGTTTATTTTTTTATAGGGGCTGATTTGAATTTACCCCGTTAATCAAAATATGTTGACCCGACTCGGACCCCTAACCCGACCCTTAATGGCCCGAATCTATATTAACTAAAAAGTTTAAAAATTAATAAATGATAAAAATTTCTAACTTTATATATATATATATATATATATATATATATATATATATATATATATATATAATATATATATATATATATATATATATATATATATATATATATATATAAACTTGAAGTTACTACATGTCCTTGAAGCCAATTAGAATAAAAGTGAAGGAAAAATCATACTTTACTAACATTAAAACTTGAAAAAGATATGGAATTCAAATATTTCTATAACTAATAGTCTAAAATATATGACATTCGCCTATTTCGACAAGATGCCTCACAGTGTGATGTACTATATTCTTTCTTCAATGTTTAACTTAAATTTATTACGATAGTCTAAATATATATGTGAGCTGGTCCGGGCCTATTGACACGTAGGTCAACTACATATTCGGGTCCGTTCCGATTTACCGAGTCAAATATTATAGCCCAAAATGCCTCTTAAATTAATGATCTGGCCCGATTAGGGTTTTGTAGGTCATGTGCCCGTTAAATGGTCAATTTTAATGAATTATATTGGTTGGTTCGTGGGTTAACCCGACCATTTGCAGGTTTAGTCTCTGCCAATCAAAACCGTGTCTAGGTGGATCTACGATGCGAGTTACGAGTTGATAGAACTTAATGACGTGAAACTTTTGTCGTGTCGCTTCCGTTGGCCACAAATAAAAGATTGGCAAGTTATCATAACAAAAAAAAAGGGCACTAAAAACATGATTGATTGCCTTATTTTTATCGCTTTCTTCCTAAGCTTTATAAGTTTTCTCTCATCAAAATGACAAATATGAACTTATATCATACAAGTTTTCTACTATGATACAGTTTTATATGGTGTTTTGGAAGTCTTTCCTTAATTTGTTGGCTATTCCTATCATCAGCATTTAAGGATATTTTCGCTTAGAATGCTGGACTCTGAAGAGCTTCGAGGAATAATGTAAGATTACTATTTTTGGACTTATGTGGACCTCTTTCTAACATGTGATGTTTATTTCTTTTCAAGTTTTAGTTATAACAACATTTTTTTTTGGATGTGCCCCTCGATTTTGATGTGGTAAATCCCACATTGTTTTTTGTTTCACTAATCTGAATCCTAATAACTTTATGTGATTTTGCAGGATAAGCCTTGACAATTGTTGAAATTGACTAATTTGGGAGATCATCTGTGAGAGTCTAATTTGCAAGATTATTTTTGAATTATATTTAATAGGAGTTTGAGAGGATATTTTAAATATATGTAGTTACATATATATTCTTTCTAACTGCACGTAGTTTCATATAGTTCATTTATGCACTCTGGAAAGGCCTTGTCAATGAAACAACTATGAAACTATATTTATTCAGTGTACCATTTTCCGACGAAATAAATTTGCATATTAAATCATCAATGAACAATACCGACGGGATTTGTTGCTTCCATTCCCAACCCAATTTGACTGAATTTCATAAAAGAACAACGAGAGTCAAAGATTATAGTGTAAAGAACAACAATACATTTAATATATAGGTAAAAATAAACTTATTGAAAAGCTTCTCGTGAAGCTTGTCCAAATCCGAGGATAGTCTTCATTTTATGATCTTTTCTCCACATTTCTTTTTCTTGATCCTCGAGCCATTTGTTCACTGGGCAGAAGATGCTTAGTAAAAGCAAGCTCGCAATTGTTTTCATATTTATAAAAGAGTAACATGTGGCCACGTGTTCTTCTCCATTAAAAGTTTAAACGTAGTAAATCGAGGATGTACCAAGGAAATTCCTTCACTACGACAAATATGAATAAACACATCTCTCCCTAATCAACTTTCCTTCACAAACGTCCCCTTTTATATGTTCTCCTACAATACAACTATGTTGAAAACTTTTAACTAATTTACCTTACATCTCTAAGATAACTTCTTCTCTTTCACCTAACTTCACGTAAAGGTTTTCCATAAGAAGAATAAAGGTGCAGGTATTAAATATGGGAGGGGAGTCGAGCCTACACTCATGTCCATCTACTACCTTAAGCATTGTATTGTTGAAAACGTTTGCGTTCTCCGGACTTATATTTGGGGTTGGAAGACTTGGAAAAGCTATCAAAATTTTAGGAAAATTTTCACAGATATAGCAGCATTATGTATTTTACACACAAAGCAATTAAATAATTATATTTCTAGCAAGAATCCTTTAAATCATGTACCTTAAATCGTGCATCCAAAGAGTTTCAGTTACACCAATTCTCCTAAATTAAGATGATTAACATCCTCAACATCAGACAATTGCATTATTCGTAATGGTCATAATGCTTTGTATTCCATATATTATATAATTAGATGAGAAGCAAATAATTGAAAGAAAACAACCGAAATATCTAGTTTATTTCTTCATCAATCAATTCTCACTTCCTAATTTTTGCATGAATATGACTTTCACCAAACGTAATTTTTGGTATATTACATATTCAATTAGGAACATTCAATAATATAAAAGGTATAATAATGAAATAATTTCATTATATATTTATGGAATAATTATGGTATATTGTATATTTAATTATGTAAATGGTATAAGGTACATATATACATAGAAATAATCTCGAGATATCTATAGAATAATATTGGTATAAATATTATATATTTAGAAGGTCGCTAGAATATTGATATAAAAATTCTAAAATGTATTATATGTTATAATTTAGTTTGTAGTATATTTATCGTGTAAATATTACTATATGTTTGGAGTATGTTATATAGTTGTATGAATTTTATTATTGTGATGACCCGGCCCGTCATCATGTAAGTTATCACCCTGTTATCCTCCTTATATGCTTGTCAATGTTTCAATATGCATGTTTGGTGAGTTTGAGTCAATTCAAATTGAATTTGGTTGGAAATAAGGCAAATAGTCTCTTAGAAGAAGGAATAGTTGGGAAAAGTCAACTGGACGTTGACTTGTGAATTAGAAAGCTCGGAATCGAATTCTGATGATTCGCTCAGCTCCGGGAGGTCATTTGTGGCTTAGGAGAGCGATCAGACTTGAATTTGGAGGTCCGATGTAGTTTTAGGCTTGCATTGGCTAAGGTTGAAGTTTGGCGAAATCCGAACGGTAGGTGAAATTTTGATCCGGGAGTCGGAATGGAATTCTGACAGTTGCAGTAGCTACGTTAGGTGATTTTGGATATGCCTGCAAAGTTTTAGGTCATTCGGACATCGTTTGGTCGGGTTTTTGATCGAATGTGAATTTTTGAAGTTAAAGTTAAACTTAAGCTTGAATTTGTTGAAAACAGACGATTTTGATGTTAACGATAGAGTTTTCATGATTGGAACAAGTTCGGATAAGGTTATAGGATGTGTTTGTGCTTTTGATTTACTTCCCGGGGGCCTCAGGTGAGTTTCGGGGTGGTTTCGGACCATTTCTAGGCCATTTTTAACTGTCGATTTATGTCTATAGCAGTGTTATATGTGATTGCGGACAATGGTCGCGATCACGGTGAGTAAAATGTGTGAAAAATATTAATGAATCACGATCGCGTGAAATGCTCCGCGATCGCGAAGAAGGAAATTTCTGTTGTATTGATCCTACTTCGGAAGCTCATATCTTTTTATCTACAAGGAATTTTGAGGTGATTCAAAAACAAAAGTTGTAGAGAATCGTTTCTTGTTTTCCGAAAGCTAAAGAAATCTTTATTTGGACATATGTGTCAAACGTTATCGATGTTACACTATAGGGTATCCGAGAAGGATCTCTAATACACATGTATAAATTGGGAAGCTTATATCTCAAAATGTATAAGGATTCAGGAAATAATCAACAAATGAAAGTTATATCCCTATGTATCTAATTCTCAGAACATCAAACTATTTATCATTTGGAGTTCTGTACAAAACGTAATGACCATTATACTGATGTCTGTCCGGAGGAACCGAAATTTGTTCACCGCGATCGCGAAGCTTTTCCCGCGATCGCGAAGGGTCAATTTTGGGCCAAAATTTTGTTCCCTAAGATCGCGGAGTGATTCCTGCAATCACGATGCGTAATATGCCTGGGCAGAATGTTTTTAAAACATTCCAGTCGCGAAATCAACTCATTGTCCACCATTTTTGGTCATTCTTGAGAGCTTTTGGACGGGAATTGAAGAGATTTCACCGGGTAATCATCAGAGGTAAGTTTTATGGCCTAATTACGTTATTTTATCATGGAATATTTGAGTATTTTACTGTTAATGGGAGATTAATGGGGGAATTTAGCCCTAGGCCTAGATTATGGAAAATCATTGATTTGAATAGGCAAACGGAGTCTGATTTTGATAAATTTTATATGTATGGACTCGTGTTGAGATAAGGAATCCGAATGTGTAACTTTTGTAATTTTTCGTGAAGCGTACCTAAAGTCGGGTTTTGGCAACTTTGTGGTTTTTCATGTAATTTGATTGTGTTCGATTGGGTGTGGTTATGTTAGCCTATTTTGATATATTTGTGCTGAATTTGGCTAGTTTTGGCGTGCGTGGATGCTGGTTCGAGGAGCTAAAGCGTCGCGGAGCTTGAGTTTTCACCATATCGAGGTGGGTAATACTTGTAAATAATGTCCTGAGGGTCAGTAAACCCCGGACTTGCACATCTTAGTGTTGTATTGAGGTGACTTGCACGCCAGATAACGGGCGTGGGGTAGAGCACCATTGGGGATTGTGACTTGGTCCGTCCCGCGTAATGAATAATAATACTTAATTACGTGAAATTGAATTGGCATCCTAATAAAAGATATTAATTATCATGAATTGGACTATCATGCTTGGGCTTCGTGCCGATTATTTGAATCCTTCAAGGATTGGTATCACTGTCTTGATAACACTATGCATATTTTTGTCTCGGTCTAAGATTTTGAAATGGTATTTTGCTACTCAGCATTTTTATAAGTGTGACGACCCAAAGGGTCATCACCTATTTTAGTCACTTGTTCCGCGCTTCCGATGCCTTGAAAACTTTATTTTATGTTACCTCGATTTACATGCATAATCCGGTCATGTAGCCGGAAAGATTTTGTGATAGAATATGTGAATTCTATGAAAATTTGAAGAAAAGTGATAGTAATATTGATATAGTTGACTTCGGTTAATATTTTTGGTAAATGGACCCAGACACGAGATCGGACTGTTCCGGAAGGTCCGCAGGAAAATATGGGACTCGGGCATATGCCCGGAGTCAAATTCTGAGGCCTAGAGCCCAAGATATGAATTTTTCTGTTAAATTATTTTTGCTGAAATTATTAGATGAAAATGGATTAAACGACCATGGTATTGGGCTCGTATTTTGATTCCAAAGCCCGGTACAAGTCTTAAATATTATATAAGTGCTTTCTTCAAAGTTTGGTGACATTTGGAGGTCATTTGATGTGTTTTGAACCTTGAGTTCCAAATTTGAAAGTTATGAAGTTAAAAGAAAGATAATCATGAACTTGAGGCTTGATTTGATGAAAACGATGATATATTGGCGATTTGATCGCACAAGAATGTTTGTAATATGTTTTTGATGTTGTGTGCATGTTTGGTTTGGAGCCCGAGGGCTCGGGTAAAGATTTGATAGGCCGTAGGAGCAAATTCTGAAAAATAACACAGCTGGTTTTTCACCTAGCTGGTATCTTCGCTATTGCGAAGAATTTCTCCCAATTGCGAGAAGAACTAGAGTAGCCTTGGTTCGCAAATGCGAACCAATCTTTGCAAATGCGAAGACGGCAAGGGAGTGCATGGGTTCACAAATGCGAACTATACCTCGCAAATGCGAGGACCTCAGTGAACAACCCCTGTTCGCAAATGCGACTACAATGTCGCAAATACGAAGGTCCCAGTATTTCAGCCTAGTTCGCAAATGCGAACTTATTATCGCAAATACGATGCGGACAGTCCCCAAACCTGCTATGTTTGCAATTGCGAACAAACGTTCGCATTTGCGATAACCGCAGTTGTGCAATCTGATATGTTCGCAATTGCGAACAAACGTTCGCATTTACGATAACCGCAGTTGTGCAATCTTCATTCTTTCAAAACCCAACACACCACACATGATTCTCCAAGAGAAAAATCACTCCAAAACACTTGTAAGTCACTTTTTACTTAATTCTTTCAATTCCTCACATCATTAAACATGTTTTTCAAGAGAAATAAAAGGTTTTCATGGTAGAAATTCTTGTTTTTGGGTAGAACCTAGGTTTTTCAAGAATTGGGGAATTGGACCTCGAATTGAGGTCCGATTTTGAAACAAACCATATATTTGAACTCGTGAGGGAATGGGTAACTGGATTTTGGTCCGAACCCCGAGTTCCGACCATGTGGGGCTAGGGGCGTTTTGGGAAATTTTGGGGTAAACTATGAGAAAACCATATTTAAGCATCCAAACCAAGTTATATAGTATTTATTAATGTAATAGAATCAATTGTGATTAGATTTGAGCAAGTTGAAAGCTGAAATTCGAGGTAAAGCTATAGTTGAAGGATAAATTGGGCTTCAAGGCTAGAGGTAAGTGTTTGATCTATCCTAGCTTGAGGAAATATGATTTATGTGCTAATTGGTATGTGATCGAGTGCGGTGTATGGGCTGTGGTGACGAGCATCCATACACTTGCGTCTAGCATGACCGTGAGTCATCGTCGATATCTGTTGTGGGATGTTTTTAAGATGAAATCTTGAACCGTTGCCGGGTTGTGAAATTGATCACTGTTTTCCCTTGCTGGGATTTTATTGTAAAGTTGATTATTGTTTTCCCTTGCCGGGACCTTGTTGTGATGATTAATGTGTCCCTTTCCGGGATGGTTCATGATTATTGTTTTCATTCTTTTGCCCTTAAATGTGATTGTTATTTGGGTGAGGAAGAGTGATAATGCACGAAGGGTGATGTCGTGCTTGTTTTACTGATTTTCGCACGAAGGGTAATGCCGTGCCTTGTTTTACTTATTATGCACGAAGGATCATGTCGTGCCTTATGTTATTGATTATGCATGAAGGGTAATGCCGTGCCTTGTTAATGATTATGCACGAATGATCATGCCGCGCCTTGTGATATTTATTATGCATGAAGGAATATTCCGTGCAGCTGTTATTTGAACCATGCACGAAGGATCATGCAGTGCCATGGATGTGAGGATGAGAGTAAAAGCACGCAGGGTGATGCCGTGCAATTATTTGACATTCCTTGTTTTGATATTACCTGTTTCCATTATAC
>JASVEL010010139.1:0-64367 GCA_032618575.1 Nicotiana noctiflora
ATTACCCACCAATGATGCTAAGGTGGTGGTGGGATTTTTGAAGAAGAACATTTTCACCCGTTTCGGGACTCCAAGGGCTATCATCAGTGACGGGGGCACACACTTTTGCAACCGGGCGTTTGAGAAATTATTGGCCAAGTATGATGTGAAACACCGTGTGGCCACTCCGTATCACCCGCAGACCAGCGGGCAAGTTGAGGTCTCCAACAGGGAGATAAAGAGTGTATTGACTAAAACAGTGAACGCCACAAGGACCGACTGGTCCAGGAAGCTTGATGACGCACTATGGGCCTATAGGACAGCTTTTAAGACACCAATTGGCATGTCACCATACAAATTGGTGTTTGAGAAAGCTTGTCACCTACCCGTTGAATTGGAGCATAAAGCATGGTGGGCACTTAAACAATTAAATCTCAACTGGGAAGAAGCGAGCAAAACAAGAGTCACTGAAATTACATGAGTTAGAAGAATTTCGGTATCTGGCATTTGAAAGCACTAGACTATATAAAGAGAAAATGAAGCGGATTCGTGATCAAAATATCGTTGAGCGAAACTTCAAAAGCGGGGACAAAGTACTACTATACAATTCAAGATGACGGTTGTTCCCAGGTAAATTGAAATCAAGGTGGTCAGGACCCTTCCGGGTAATTGAGGCATTTGAGTCAGGCGCTGTGGAAATTCAAACCATGGATGGATCACGCACATTCAAGGTAAATGGACAGCGATTGAAACCTTATGTAGGCTTGGATGACACCGAGGACAAGATAGAATTACGGTTGGATGAACCTCAAAGGTCTAGCGAGCCTTAAAATGCGCTAAGATGAGTTGTGCCGCGATGTTAAATCAGGCGCTACGTGGGAGGCAACCCACGAACATGTTGTAAGTATTCTCATTATAGTTAGTCTATATACAAAAAAAAAATAATAAATAAAAACAAAAAAATAAAATTTTTGCTGACCAGCGGAGAAAGAAAAATTTTCAGAGAGGATCACTGTTCGCGGTCCATCCGCGGCCGCGAACGAATCGCGAACAATCGCGGTCAGCTCCGCGGTCAGTGAAAATAAAAAGATTTTTTATTTTATTTCGTTCCCCCCTTCTTTAAACCCTAAAACATAAACCCCCTCCCATATTCCCCCTAAACCGCCGCCCCCTCTCTCAATTCCTCTATCTCTCTCTCAAAATTCTCTCCCTTCTCTCTACAAACCCTCCCCCCTCTCTTCTCCAAATCACTCCCCCTCTTCAACCATACTCACCTCTTACTCTCACTAGTAAGTTTCTCTACTCTTATTCTTTTTATTTTTTCTCTTAGTTCTTGAATTTTTATCTTGTAGACTTAATTAGTAAGTGTAGTTTAATATGTATTATATGTAGTGTTAGTTTAGGAGATTTCATGAATATTACTTGGTTTCTTTTTGCACATTGAATGTGATATGAATTTTTCTTAAGAACCTTGTGATATGATTGTAAGTTTGGTAAAGATTGGGTTGTTGGGTCTCCAATTGAGTTTATAATGCTAAATTTGTGTTTTGGAGACCCAAAAGTGTTGTGATTATATGTGTTGGTTGGTTGGCCAAGTTGGGCAATTGTTCTTGGTAATAATTGATGAATGTATTTTTAGGAGACACAATGCCCAAGTAGTGAATTGTTAGTTGTTGTATATTATTGGGGATGGCTTAGGTTGATTGGGTAATGGTAGAGTGCCAAAATAATTAAGTGTGGGGTGCTTGAATATGCATGTGTAAAATTGTTAGATAAGTAACTAAGTATAGGAGTTATGAGATGATTGCACAAAAAGGGTCAATTGTGATATTCCACGGATGGCGAAGTCTGAGTAGCCAACCGGTGACTAACAGTATGCAAATTTTTGGTTATCTTATTTGTGCAGGATCATGGCCCCTAAGAGATCACGACATGGTGCTAGCTCTTCGAGGAAACCTACTTATGATGAGTCAAGGTTCGCCTGCAAAGAGGTGGAGGCTGGGTTTCACACTAAGGCAGCTAAGAAATGGCTCCAGGAAGTTGAAGTTGACCGGATAGCCCTCCGTTCTGAAAAGCCAGAAATATACGACGAAATTCGCAGACGCGAAATGGAGTTCCTATTTGAAACACCGCCACTAGTGAACAAGATGCTTGTCAGGGAATTCTATGCCAATGCTCCTTACGCGATGGCCAGGAGGATATTCGTCGGAGGTAAGGATGTCTCTGCCCATGTTCCTACTATTAGGCAGGCACTTAGACTGCCAATTCATACTAGTGATGTCGACTATTACCACGATAGGCCGGGTGTCACATGGGACATGGTAATTGAGGCCTTATGTGTAGACGACACCCCTATGTGGATTAGAAATAAAACACTGCATTCTAACTGCTTTACACACACCGCTAAATGCTGGTTTTCTATAATATGTAACCGGCTCTTGCCCTCTAGCAACACCACGGATGTCAATTTTAATAGGGCACTTCTAACTTGGTGTTTTGTAACACAGCGGGACGTTGACATCGCCCGCTTAATTAGTGATGAGATGGTGTTGAGGGGATCCCTCACAGCCAAGGGTATTTACAACCCATCTCTTTTCACTACACTATGTCTCCTCCATCAGACCCCAGTCACTGCTACTGATGGTGACCTACTACCAAAAGCTCCGTTTAGAGCTTCTCAAATTCGGGTTGGACGAGACACTAACCCAATTAACTTGGATGAGGAGGACGACCCTGTACCGGTTGTCCGGGCTAGGCACTCCACTGATTCAGCCAGACCTTCCAGGCATGCTCACCGTGGAGCGAGTATGTCTAGGTCCGAGTCCTCACGACCTATGCTTAGGTCCATGGAGGAAGAGGTTGCTGATCTGCGCACCTCCGTTGATGGCTTGCACACGCGTTTAGACGCGATGTCTTAGAGGCAAGCTCGGTCAGATAGCAGGTTCATGGCATGGCTCAGAGCACTTGAACGAGCATATCACGTCGACCCATCCACCGTCTCCGACTCCGACTCCGAGTGAGTCTCAGGTAAGTTTTCTCGCCCCTCTTGTGCCTTATCTTTCTTGATGTCATGGGGACATGACATGCTTTTAAGTTTGGGGTGGGTGACTTATCTTGTATATGATGTATATATTAGTTGTAGTGGTTAGTTAAAAAAAGAAAAACACAAAAAGTATCAGAAAATTTGAAAAAATACAAAAATATGAGTAGATGACTCTTCCTTATGACGAACTATTTAGGACAAGTACTCTTAAGGGAAGTAGTCCACGTAGGAATTTTTCTTTCTTTTATTTTCTTTTTCTAGGTAGTGTATCATCTCCCCCTTGGTTTTTCTTTTGACCACAGTTCTTTTCCAAGGGTTTTTATTGAACTGGGTTAGGTAGATTTTTTTCTTTTCTTAGGATTAGAGGAAAATGGGTAACATGTAACCCCGAGTATACACATTAGCAAAGCTAAATTGAACTTGAGAATGTATTTTCTAAGCTTGACTGTAGAATCTCAATATGCCTTAAATTTGCACAATAATGCTTGCTTAAACATCGATAGGCCTTTGTAGATAAACTGGATTCCAAACAAGTTGCATGCTACGTGTGTGTGAGGTTTTACTTACATTGTATGCTTTACATGATGCTTAGAACTTGCCCTGTGTGTTTGCAAAGCGAAATAGAAGTTGTTTGGTTGTAGAAAGGATAGAGGCATTTCTTTGTGTAACTCCATATACCAATAAACATGAATTCACCCGTACATAATATCTTAGTTAACCCTTTGAGCCTAAAGCCTATTCTTTGATAACCCTTGAATGTTCATCAAATATGTATATTGTTCTACTTTACCTCCTAGAAGCACTTGTATTGTAATAAATATGCAAAAGTTTAAGTGTGGGGTGAAGGGAAATTAAAAAAAAGGAAAATCAAGAATGAATGGTAGAAAATAGTGAACTGGCCAAAGTAATATAAATGTGTTGCAAAGCAATAAGAAAAAAATGAGAAAAAGAGCTATATAAAAGTATATATGAAAATTAGAAAGGCCAGCTACACCAACAAAAGACAAGTGGGGATTTGAAGTGAATAAAGGTGAAGGAATGTTTAGGGGAGACATAAGGAAGAAAACAAAAGGGAAATTTTGAAAAAGGAAAAGAAAAGTGCTTAGGGAGGTTAGTCATTATAACCAAAAGTATCCTACCCGTCCCATAGCCAACATTACAACCCTTAAAGACCTCTTGATCTATGATTGAATAACTCGATTAGTGGAGTATTACACTAGGGGCAAGCCTATGGTGTGTCTGTGTGCATATAAATGTTCTTTTTTGAGAGTGAGTGAATTTTTCAGATATTTATAAGTTCCATGTTCTAAATTGATTATGTGTGGGAACTTCTCTCAATAAATTATGTGAGGGCATGTAACTCAAGAGGAAGAAGGTAAATTTGCAAGTTTTTGGTAATAAGTAGAGTAAGTAATAATGTGCTGGCATGAGAGTTTACGGTTAGGTAAAGATTGTGCATATCTTAGGTTAATAAGGAAATATGGCTTTTGTGACATATTTTGTGGGAGACATAATTAAAATTGGCCTAAAGTGTGATAATGTTGCTCGAGGACGAGCAAAGGTTTAAGTGTGGGGTATTGATAATAGGTGAATTTGACTATAATTATGCTCTAAATAATCACACTTTGTTGTTGAATTAATGTTTTTTATGATGACAAAATGCTTTGATTAGTGTTTATTGGTGTGTTATAGGTACATATGATACATTGGATGCTAAAAGGATCTATTTTGGAGTCACATGTTGATGAAAAGGCCAAAAGAAGAGTTGAAGTGAAGTGAGGTTGAAGAATCAGAGAAAAATCAGACGGGTTGTTCATCCGCGGTTCACTCGCGACCGTGGATGAACCGCGAAAAAACACGCTCTCTGAAGTTTACTGTTCGCGGTCCGTCCGCATAGCGGACGAACCGCGGAAGACGCCGCATCAGTAATCCTAATTGTGTGCGAATTCAGTTTTTTAGCCCTAAAACCTCTATATAAACTCCTAGTTTGCCCAATAGAGGCATGTTGTCTATTTTTCACTACTTTTGCAAGACAATTAGTAAGAGAGAATCCTCTCAACTCATTCCTTTATTTTATATCAAGTATTTATTTATGAATTCAATTATTATTCTTGTTTCTTTGAGCATGAGTAGCTAAATCCTTTTCTAAGTTTTTGATCGAACCTATTGGGTGATGAACTTATCGTTTATGTGATTACAAATTGTTAGCTAGATTTCTATTTGTTCAACTTCATTCTTATTGTAGTTAATTGGTAGAGCTCATGATTAGCTGTGCCTATTTAGTGTGCATAACTTGGAAAAGAGTGCATATTTAGTTATATTGTTGAACAACACCACACCTAGGTTATTGGGGAATCTATAACTTTAGGCGTAAAGACGGGGTTAGGAATAACGAAGTCTTGGGTGCAATCTTAAGTGAACTATTCAAATTAAAGCTAGCTAGGGTAGCTCGGGAGAGTGCACTAGTAAATTATTGTAATTGTTCGGGAGAGGGTTACGATACAAATAGCGTTCATGATTGATAGAATATATTAACAATTTGTATGAGCATAACGATAAGGGATTCCATCAATAGGGAAATCAATACCATAGTCCTTCTCCATATTATTTTACCCAATATTCAATTCTTTCTTTTAAAGCCTTTTTAATTATTGCAAAAGTAGTTAGTCGAAATCCACAATAAACATATACTCGAATTTCTGGAACTTGATTCGGATGTATTCTTGGGTTGTAAAAGTTGTGATTGGTAGGTTAATTTCCTGTGGGATCGATCTTGGACATATTAGACCAGGTTATATTGACTGCGACCGTTGCTTGGACGTGAATCACCAGCCATATGTTAAATTAGAGATAGTAGGTGGCTAAAAAAACATGCAGTCAGATCCTTTCCAAAGGAACCCTAACTTAGTATGGAAATACCATGTCATTCACGACCATATGACCAAAGATTGTACACAGCTTCGAAAAGAGGTAGCCCGGTTATCCAATAAAAGGCACCTTCGAGAATTCCTCAGTGATCGGGCTAAGAACCACTTTTGAAGAAGGATGCAAATAGAAAAAATGAATAGGAAAAGTGCATCATATCATTCATATGATTAAGGGAGGAATCGGCGTTCCGCAGGGACCCATTTTCAAATGAACGAAAATATCTATCAAAGAGGAAAAACAAACTCGGAGCTACATAACTGAGGATGGTATCACATAAGCGGAGAAGATATCGAGGTAACGCGCTCAACATAATCAGGTCATACCCGCGTCTCGAGTCTGGAATGAATTCAACATGACAAGTAAGGCAACGAAAGGAGAAATCATCCTCTTAGACAACGTGGTTGACATAATTCAAGATATCAAATTTCATATTATCTAAGGTGACGTGAGTTACAATGCCTTGTTTGGAAGGCCATGGATACGTGGTATGAGGGTAGTGCAATCAACTATTCATCAAAATGATAAATTTCCCAACAAACGATGGGGCATAAAACCTCGGACATGCAACATCGAATCTATAAGACCTCAATGGGGAAAAATCAAACTTATAAGACCTTAACGAGGCATACTCAAACTTTTGAGACCTTAAAAAGGCATAACCCCGATATTAAGGCCAAGGATATATATTAGAACTTGTAAAAGTCCTAAAAAGGTATACCCTCGATATAAAGGCCAATGTCATCTCACCCGGGGACTAAAGGTTACGGTCGAATACCAAGACTACGGTCACATAAAAGGCTACATCCAAAATAATGCGGCTCGAAGACATCTGACTTCCGTCATAAAACTAAAGGCATTCGAAAACTTCAATAATACTTCGGAAAAATTGGCTAATCACGCAACCCTCAGCATAATCAAATGAGCTTCGATAATGTCAGCTTCGAACAATGTAAAGGCTTCAAAAAATCACCCTTTGAGAAAACCTTACGAGGTACTCAATTATTGTTACATATCGACTTATAATCAAGGTTCCCATTTGAACCATCGAACAGTTGGACAGTACAAAAAATGGCAAGGTATAACAAATTTTAAATGTCTTTAGCCAAAATGGCGGAGAATATAACCAAATTGCAGGTCGAAATTGAGCCAACCTAAAAAGAGCCTAGGTTATGATTTGTAAGAGCCTAAGAGCCAACCGAAAGAGCCTAAGAGCCATTTTAAAAAAGCCTAAGGGCCAACGGAAAGAGCCTAAGGGCCGATTTGTAAGAGCCTAAGAGCCATTTTAAAAGAGCCTAAGGGCCAACAGAAAGAGCCTAAGGGCCAAATCAGAAAAGTTCCAAAGGGTCGATGTTTTTAAAACTTAAGGGTCGATACCTAAAGAAATCAAAGTCCAAATCACATTGTGCTCGAGACCTATTCTAAGTTCAGGCTAAAAAATCATGAGCTAAGGCTTAGCTCAAAATCAGACTCTAAGTGGTCACCTATTATTGCTCGCCTATCAATCACCAAAAAACTAAGAGTTTTTTATTCTAAGTCCAACACATCGGAAATAAAAATTAAACCACAAAGGCAAAGAAAAAGGCAAGATGGAAATTTATACATAGATGAAACAAAAGGATCCTTTCCTATAATGGAGGTTGCAAAATATATTTACAAAGCTCCTACGTGCAGCCGAGAAAAAAGAATAAAGCCTAATCCTTGGCCGGGGTCACTTGGTTGGATGAAGTTCCCTCAAGATCTGTGCCCTCGACAGTTTGACCCTCGACACTCTGGTCATCAATGGCTTATTCCCCCTCCCTCCCGCGGACTTCTTCTTCATCTTTACCGCTCTCTAAGCCACTAGCTGAATCCTCATCGAAAGTAAAAAATGCCGCCAATTCTTTCTCTATGGTCGTCACTCTCTCGATCTCAGTGGATAAATAGAAACCCTTTGAATGTATCTCCTCGAGAGCCTGCCTTCGAGATTCCTACCGAGCATGGATAAAGGCTTGAGCTAATTTGAGTTTGGACTCAGCAGATGTCGTCTTAGCCTGGGTATTTGCAATAGTAGCATCATCCCGATACGAATATAAGAGCTCATCCATATCGTATTTAATCTGGGATAACTCAGCAACAAATTCAGCATCGAGATATTTGTACTTACGACTTTCTCCCATTGCCCCTTGGAGTTGATGCTCAATCGAGGTCAGTTTCTCTCGAAGAGTTTCTTTATCAAAGGACACTTTATCCATGCATTTCTTCAGCCCAAGGATTTCAGTATCTCTAACTTTAAGCTCCTATCGTATTAGGTCATCTTTTTGTTTAATATGAAAGAATCAAATAAAGGAATTAAACGCTCAGTTGACTAAAGCACAGAAGTAATCCCACGAAGGTCGCATTACCTACTCATCGAGATGGCACACTCTTAAGATATCCTCTCCAATTGTGCTCGAAGGTCACCTAGCTCCCCCTCATTTTGGGCATAAAGGGCCTTAAGCTCATTCATTTCAGAAGTGAGCTTCCTATACTCGTCCTCACAGTGAGCCAACTCAGCTTGTAACTTGGAAAACACTTGGTTGAAGAGCATCAAGCCCGAGAAACACAGAGGAAAGGAGTCTGAAAAATAATAATCAAAACTCAAAATACAGTTTTCAAGTCAAGATTACCTATTTTCAAAGCTTCTCAGCTTCTTAAAAAATAATGAGGTATCGATATCGGTGCCTTCCTCAACCCGAGAAAAATATCCTTCAAATATATCATTCTCTTTGGGGGATGCTCCCACGCTGGGAGTTTCCATATCTTGGGTATCCCATATTTGCGCAAGAGAGAATTATGGGCCCAATGGAGACTCATCTACATTGATTACCTCGAGCGGTTCAACTAGGGCCCTCTCTTTCCTTCGAAGGACTTCGTTAATGGTCTCTTCGAATTCATCAACTAAGTGCCATTCATCATCCGATATGTTTTTCTCATTGGTTGGCTTGGGGACTTTATCTGAGCCCCCTTAATAATTCCCTCATCTTGAGTCGGCTCGGCGGCCTCTGTTCCAGCAGCTTCCAGTTGGGTCACTTTCGGCTCAGTAGAATTTAAAGCAACAAGGCTTCCTCTTACCCTAAATACAAGCGGGCAGTCATCATTTTCTTCGCCCTCAACATGAAGACATTCAGCCACTTCCCGAGTTAAGGCCACTGACTCAGCTTCGAACTTCTGAACTTTAGCCTTTTTTTGGCTTCGGGGACTGAGTTAACGATTTCTTCTTTCTCTTTTTTTTCCTTAGCAGGCTTCAGGGTTTTTGCCACCCCAAGCATGGGTTCCCGAATGAAAACGGCCTTTCCAAGGCCAGCATAAGCACAAAGGGTAAAAATACTATCTAGAGATATCTTCTCTAAGGATCTCAAGTTTGACAGAAATAAAAACTCACCATGGTTTTGTCACGAACCAAACCCCAGTCGTGATAGCGCCCAACACATTGGTAGGCAAGCCTGACCATGTTATCCAATTTACCAACCAGTTATTAAATAATACTGATCAATTAGCGTTATTAGCTTGTTTTCATGACAAAAGCAAGAAGTGTGGAAACGAAATACACAAATACAGCCCCAATGATCTCGGTGTCACATGTCTGAGCCTCTACATATGGAAAATATCCTATACAATCCAAGTCTAGGCAGAATAGTAAAAGACAAAATGATAGAGAGGGAGAGATCAGGTCCTACGGACGTCGGCAGCTACCTCGAAGTCTCCTCAGAATAGTAATAATGAAGCAGTTGCGATAGCTCAACTACCCTCCTGAACTTGTGAATTTGCACAAAAAGTGCAGGGGAGTGGGGTGAGTATATTTCGACTAAGTGAGTAAATTAATAAATAACAACTGAAAGTAAGAACACCTGTACTATCACTAAACAGTTCTAAGGGGTTACCCTCACTAGCAAGTCATCTCTACAGTGAATAATCTCATTTCCAGTCCACATCTGCCTCACAACGGTCCCACACTGACCTAGTCCTCATTCATACTGCTGCGGCGTACAGCCGATCCAATATATATGTATATATATATATATCTATAATCTTGCGGCGTGCAGCCCACTCCAATATATATGTATATATATATCTATAATACTGCGGCGTCTAGCCCGCTCCAATATATATAACACTACGGCGTGCAGCCCGCTCTAATATATATAACGATGCGGCGTGCAGCCCGCTCCATTTAACGTCGACGTCGCTCACTGTGGGTGTACACGGACTTCGGAGGGGCTCCCTCGGCCCACGCGCTATGATACTGCGGCATGCAGTCCGATCCGATATATATATATATATATATATATATATATATATATATATATACCGATCCAATATATATAGCGCTACAGCGTGCAGCCCGATCCAATATATATAGCGCTGCGGCGTGCAGCCCGATCCATTTAACATCGACGGTGCTCACTGGGGGTGTGTACGGACTCCGAAAGGGCTCCTACAGCCCAAGCGCAATAATACTGTGGTGTAAACTCTGATCCATATGTATATTACTGCGGCATGCAGTCCGGTCCACATGTATATTACTGCAGCGTGCAGTCCGATCCACATATATACTACTGCGGCATGCAGTCTGATCCAATATATATGTATATAATGCTGCGACGTGCAACCTGATCCAATATATATGTATATATATGTAAAATGCTGCGGTGTGCAGCCCGATCTGGTGTGTATATCAATACCTCACAGCGGGTCCTCGACCCTATCTCAGTGAATATAGACTTGGCCTCTCAGGCCCACTCAACTAGAACAGGGAATCCCACCCCAGGTAGTCTCTCTCAAGGTACACATCTAGTACTGGCTCATGATATGCTATACAGCTATAATTATGGCTGATTGTATGTATCACGCATAATATAAGGGTCACTTAGCTAAACAGGCTTCCCCAATTCTCTACAGATCGGCACAAGGCCCCAAATATGGCTACTAGCACAACTACATAGTTATAAGCTCAATCTCAGTCATGATAAAAAATATATTATCAATTGGGAAGGACCAAGTCCAAATCCCTAGCCACATTGCCACCACGCTCGTCACACGACACGTGTTTCATCTCTGCATAGCACTGTATAGTACAAGTACGGGGTTTCAAACCCTTAGTACATTATTTACTACCACCACTCACCTCGAACCGGTAGAAGTCCTAGTTCGCTTTGCGCTTGCCTTGCAAATCAACCTCCTCGGATGCCAAATCTGCTCAAAATCAATAAGAATGAATCAATATAGGCTAATTAGACATAACCCAATAGAAATAACTCGATTTACATCAAAACCCACGAAGTTGTTAAAATCTGACTTTCGGTACGCTTCTCGAAAAATTACAAAAGTTACATTTTCGGAATCCTTATCTCAACGCGAGTCCATACATATAAAGTGTATCAAAATCGGACTCCGTTTGCCCATTTAAATTGATGATTTATCATAACCCAGGCTTAGGGAAAAAATCCCCCATTAATTCTTCCATTTTCAGTGAAATAAAGGAAGATTCTACGATAAAAACACGTATTTAGGCCATAAAACTTACCTCCAATGTTTTCCCGATGAAATTCCCGTAATTCCCCGTCCCTTTGCTCTCAAAGTTTACCCAAAATTGATGAAATATGAAAACCCTCGCGAGTGGAAATGTTACTTAACAGGTCTGTCCGCCCAGGTAATTACACTATGTGATCGCATCCCATCATTGCGATCGCATAGAACAAAGATTTGCTCGAATTATTTAATGCTATGCGATCGCACTCCCCCATTGCGATAGTGTAGAACATTTCGTCCAGGCTCCAAATTACTACTATGCAATCGCAAACTCTCCCCACGATCGCATAGAACAATAGACTTCCAGGGACCCAGGGCCACATTACCTTATGCGATCGCACCAATGGCTATGCGATCACAGAGCATCAGATTCCATACCTATGCAATCGCATCCCCTTATACGCGATGGCATAGAACAACTCGGGGGCTCAATTTCATTATTCTATGCGATCGCATCTCCTCTATGCGATCGCATAGAGTATCTGTCTACAACAAAAACCAGCAGCCAACATCAGTTCAAAAATGCAAGAATTGGTCCGATTGGACCCCCGAATTCATCCCGGGACCAACGGACCCCAACGAAAACCACCAACCTATCCCAAAACATGATACGGACTTGCTCCAATCATAAAAACACGCCCTTAAACACGGAAATCATCGAATCGAAGCGAATTCAAGCCTAAGTTTCATCTAAAACTTCAGAAACCAACATCCAATAAAAAACCCGACCAAATGATGTCCGAATGACCTGAAAATTTGCAGGCATATCCAAAATCACCTAACGGAGCTACTGCAACTGTCGGAATTCCATTCCGACTCCCGGATCAAAATCTCACCTATCGTTCGGATTTCGCCAAAATTCAACCTTAGCCAATTCAAGCCTAAAACTACACCGGACCTCCAAATTCAATTCCGATTGCTCTCCTAAGTCATAAATGACCTCCCGGAGCTGACCGAATCATCAGAATTTGATTACGAGCTCTCTAACTCATAAATCAACATCCATTTGACTTTTCCCAACTATTCCTTCTTCTAAGAGACTATTTGTCTCATTTCCAACCAAACTCAATCCGAATTGACTCAAACTCACCAAACATACATATTGAAACATGAACAAGCATCTAACGGAGAAAACAGGGTGATAACTCACATGATGACGGCCGGGTCATCACAGGTTTTTGGCTTCCCAATGGGTCTTAGCCAGTTTACACCACACACACTTAATATATGGACAAGTCGACCCGGGAGATCATTGACAGCGCCGAGGTACCACTCAAAAATTTCATCATTTAAGGGAGTTAATTCGAAGGTAAGAAAAGATATCCTATTAGCGAAACATTTTTATTTACGATTCATATTCCATTCCTCGGGGAATGACATTTTTTCAGCGAGGGATTAGGTTCGAGGTCTTGACTCGGACACAATGGATCATCCACCCTCGGTCCTTGTCCTCATCGATGCTAGCAAAAAGGCATTTAGAGATCGACATTTTAACTTAATCAAGCCACCTCGATAAAGTCAGGGGCTATACAATCTAATCAAATGATCAAGAGTAAAAGGCATCCTCTAGACCATGTTTGAAAAATACCTAATCAGATAAATGATGCGCCAGAATGCTGGATAGATTTGTCCAAGAGTCACCCGATATTGTCTGCAGAAATCGAGAATCACTGGGTTTATCGGTGGTGAAGACGCTTGTACCGGGCCTAAGGTGAAAGGATATGTGTATACACCAAGGAAATCGGATTTGTGTTTGGTTATGTCTTTTTGACGTGAAGGAATCTCTACTTCTACCACCTCCCCTCAATGGCAATCAACCTTCACTTTCTTAATTTCAGTTAATAGGCTGATTTATCGAGACATAGGTTAGTATCGTCTCGAAACAGAGGAAGTTGTTTCGACCTTGAAATCAAAAGATGTTTCACAAGGCCCGGGAATACACTCCTCAATGCGAGGTGGTACTACCATTTTGCTCTTAGACGAGCGTGATGACGAAGAGGATTTCTCCTTTTAGGGAGCAGTTTTAGAGGTTTTTGCCATTTTTGCTGTAAAATCTCAGAAGGAGAAGAAGAAATTGGTTTAAAGATGAACACAAGAAAGAAGTGAGCGTATAAACACATTTGCTAATGATCTGAAGACGTTGTGAAAGGCAAAAGTTTAAGGAACGGAGGATTGATGTATTTATAGGGATAAGTCATGCGTGTTGAAGAAGGTAAAAGGACGGCCAACCGCCATTTCGATTTAAAGTTTTTTTAGAATCGTACAGGTGTCACTTTTGCACGTCCTTTCTGTCACATCAATCATTGACCTCACGTGAGTGGCATCATGGGGCGGACATCAAAGAGTCCAAGAATTCAAATCATTTCTTATCATTTCATTCTAAGAAATGTGTGGACTATTTGTTTGTGATTGATACCTGGGGCCCCAATATCAAGGCCTCTATGGCATGTCAAGCCCAATTTCGAGGGGCTTGGAGTAAAAACTGAAGTTCGACCCCGAAATGCGTACCTCGAGAAAGAATGTCGAAGGCTAATCACGGCCTACCTCAAGGCAGTATAAAATCCATGACCGTTATGGAAAGACAGGAAACTCTCATGGACGCGTAGCTAGAGATGATAATGTCTGCAAATATAGTACAAGCCCGTACAAGGCTATTACATAGCTGTACCAATAACGTTTCTCTGTCACAATTAGACTTGTGCTGTGTTGGGATTCACCCTTCCTATATAAAGAGGACCCAATCATTCTTGTAAAAAGGACAACATTTTTACCGAAATAGAACATTTTTTTTCTTTTCTCGCACTTAACATTGTCGTTCGGCTTTATTATTTTTCATTCATTATCTTCATTTATTGTTTCACTTATTGCTATTATCGGACCCCGAGGTCCCTGATTCCATTGAGTTCGAGGCCCTATTCCTTTCATCAACATTGGTTTGGCTATTGCATCCTCACTACTTGCACTCGTTATTTCATGATCATTAGCTAGTATTGGAATAAATCACATATTTTGAAAATCATAAACCAAATACAATTGTTAAAATCTTTTTCCTAGGTAAGCAATTATATTTCTCCTTTCTCCTGTGTATTGTGAGGGAAATGCTAGAGAATTTATAGTCATACATTTGGAACAAAAAAAAAAGGCATACCAAGAATCTCATAGACTATGTTTGAACCGCCGTGGAAAAAATTTTATAAGTAAAGCTAACTAATCAAAATGATAATATTGAGATAATCAAATGCTTAATTCATACCTTTGTACAATTATTATCAATGATAGATAGAGACAGTGACAGCTAAAAATTTCTAAAGAAATTTCAAACTTGAAAAAGGTGGGAAAAAAAATCTCTGATAAAGGGTGTTCTATATATATTATATACCTCTAAAACCTAATACTTTATATATATAATATAATTTTTTCACAAAGGATTATCAATTGATAATCCTTGAAAGGTTGTAGCTTCGCTCCTGGAGGGAGACATATCACGAGGTATTTAACTACATAGAGATATTCAAGATATTATAGCTTTGATCTTTACGATTTTAGTATTTAATATATTATGTTTTAAAATTATAATTTTTAAATTTCATATTTGTTAAAATAAGCTGAACTCGCGTATGTTACTTGTAGGAGTAAAAATAATAACAATATCCAATATAGTCTGTATAGAGAGAGTAGTGTGTACGCAGAGCTTATTCCTACCTTGTGAAGATAGAAATATTGTTCTAATAACCTTCGGCTCAAGATTGTAGGAGTAAGATTAACTAAATTAAATTAAATTAAATTGGAAATGGATGAGTTGCCTCACATTTCTAATCTTCTTCTAATTGTTAAGAAAATCGATGATTAGATAATCAAGGGCCTAATCTACGCCTCATGTCTCGGACGAAAAATCCAAAAGAACAAATTGATAAATTATAACGAAGTGTGCAGTGATTTTTGTCTAGAGAAAAGTGGACACACAGCGGCGCATGAGGCCTCGAGGCCCTCATTCGTATAAGTTCCGCCGTTCACAATTACATTCCCTCACTCTTTTAGCCGTTTCAAGCACTTGTCTACTCTTATAAATGGGTGCATATGCACTTTTAACTCAGCAAAAACTTATTGAAGTATGTAAAGGTAAATTTTGAAAGATTTGCATATTTCCTTTTATGGAAAGTGGGTATGCAACTATCACGACTTATGTCACTTATCGTCAAATTTTTTTACAAGTAGATAAACCTCCTTTTTTTCACAGTCTAGAAAGCCA
This sequence comes from Nicotiana noctiflora, assembly GCA_032618575.1. Taxonomy (NCBI): domain Eukaryota; kingdom Viridiplantae; phylum Streptophyta; class Magnoliopsida; order Solanales; family Solanaceae; genus Nicotiana; species Nicotiana noctiflora. The sequence goes on from JASVEL010010139.1 coordinate 15,747, forward strand.
ACTTTAATATATAGAATAATGTATTAGGCTAAATATGGCTTAATCGTAGGTGGCCGAACGCAACTCTTCCCACGTTCGCAAAATGATAAGGGTACGACTCCCCTCTTAGTCTCTTACATCGAGGGTGCAGTGTAGACATAAGGATACAAACGATGTCGTTTATATTTAGACGTCCCATCTGAAAGGGCGTCAACTATCCCCGGCGGATTATAGTTTTAATATAAAGGCCTCACCTTTATATAAAGGGAGACTTCCCTGTTGTAATGGACCATGTGTTATTATCTAATAATACAATCTCTTTCATTCTCTCTCAACTGTGATAAGCGATTATCTTTAAAAATTCTTCATTCTTGCAAGTATCTCTACATTATAATTACACTGATCCCACATTTAGGTTTATTGTATTTGATTACGATTTACTCCTCTCATACCTTTTGATTGTTTCTAGCTTATAAAGTAACCGATAACTTTTAAGCCAAATAATTTGGCGCCGTGTGTGGGAGTTTCGAGAATCAAAATCATACTATCCACCTAAAGATCAGCCAACCACATCCTCTATATCACGCGAAAACCAAAAATAGCCAAAAATAACACCAGATCGAAAGCAATAATGAGGGTCACAACCAATCTCCTTAGCTCACTCAATAAGGTCGGCGACGATGCTGTCACCTACACAACCCCCAGCACCGCACCAGAAGCAGAAACCTCACATTCCCCATCCGAAGACCCAACGACCTTGCATGACAAATGAGCTTCCACATCCGCTACAAAAGAGGAACCCTCGGTGGTCAGCAAATTGCTGGAAGAGTGGCTAATAAGCACCCTGAGTGGTTTAGTCGAATAACCACCACAAGGTAACGTCAAAGCAATACCAATAATGAGTATCGCCACTGCCACAAGCGAACAAGAAGAGACACGAGTAAACAACCAACCTGTCGAAACACAGACCCATGATGTCACGCTGACCCCCATCCTAAGGAAGATGGAAGAAATGGAGAGTTAAAACAAGACTCTCCACGACCAGATGAAGGAGCACCATGAGAGGGTCGATAAAATTCCCGGAGCCCCTAAGTTGTTACGAAAATGCAACATGGGGAGGTTTGTAGAGCAACCATTACTTAAGAGTATACGACGGGACCACTGATCCCGAGGACCATCTAATTCATTATGTTACCACCGTAAAAGGTAACGACCTATCAAAAGAGCAGGTACCATCAGTGAAAAAGTTCAGCAAGACGCTGACCGGAGGAGCCTTGACATGGTACTCCCAACTGCCTGCCAAGGCAATACCAATATTCAAATAAATGGCGGATAAGTTCGTCACCGCCCATGCGGGTGCAACGAAGGCAGAGGCAAGGGTCAGCGACATCTTTGCCGTCAGGCAAACCACATGTGAAGGACTCAGTGACTTCCTCGCCAGATTCAACAGGTTAAGAATGAGCCTGCCAAACATGTCTGAAGGGATGACACTCGCTGCCTTCTAGAACGGAATAAGCAGGGACGGTTACAGAGCGACTAAGAAGCTGCTAAACTGCCTCATGAAGTATCCCATACGACATGGAAGGAAATCCACAACACTTACTACGCCAAAATACTAGCGGACGAAGACGATCTCAACGGGCCAACCCAACGATTACAGCTATACAATTGGAAACAAGGAAAGACCAATGCCACGAGGGACATCGGGAACATTCCCTTCGTTCCAACAGAGAACGACATCAACCATACACGAGATCTTCCCATCCGCCGCCCCGGCACATGGACACATTACAACGGCACATCGCCCCGCTCCAAAATGAAAGAGGTACGCCCCCTTTATTATCATCACACAATTTTTGCGTCTCTCCTTAAGAAATAGTGTACTCACTAGAGAAGCTTGGCACCAAGGTGCAATGGCCTCAGAAGATGAAGTCAGATCCCGCCACAAGGAATTCAAACGTCCTGTGCGAATTCCATCAGGAATGGGGACACAAGACCGAAGATTGCATAGGCCTGCGACAAGAGGTCGTCAATATATTACACCAAGGATACCTGAAAGAGCTACTCAGCGACAAAGAAAAGATCAACTTCGCACGCGGACGAGAACAAACATGCGGACTACCAAAGCCGCCTTCCCCGATGCGAATGGTAAATATGATCGCTGGCAACGACAACGACTCATCAATCAACCATGTCAAGTTCGTCAACACTCATAAGCTATAACAGACCATCCCCCACGAACGGTGTGATGACTTTGAAGGAAGTATCCCCTTCGATAAGTCAGATGCCGACGGTTTGTGTTTTCCTCATTATGATGCTTTAGTAATTACTTTACGCATTATTGATACAAATGTCAAGAGAGTCATGATCGATGACAGAACCGACGCCTGTATAATCCATCGAGAGTCCTTACACAGATGGGACTCAAGGATAGGATAATACCCTACTGCATAACACTAACCGGTTTTAACAATGCAGTGGAACGTACATCCGGAGAGGTAACCTAGCCCATCCTCACAGGAGGAGTCACGTCGGAAACAACTTTTCACGTGATGGACTAGGAGACGGTATACAACGTCATCATAGGGTGCCCTGGATACATGCCATGCGAGCAGTCCCCTCAAGCCTGTACCAAGTGGTCAAGTTCCCTACCCCATGGGGAATATTCAACATTAAGGGGGAACCGTGCACCACACAAGAGTGTTACAAAATAACGCAAGACTGCGCTCACACCCAACAACTAAGAGGAGCGAGCGTGGAAGCATAACAATTAGCTGTGTCGGGGACTAAAACTGACTCGACGGTAGACACCATAAAAGATCCTAACATCGTGGAAGCTTGTAAAGAAACAATCTCGATCTCGATCCCGATCCAATCCAACTAGATAGCAACAATCCCGCAAAGAAATCCTACATCGGACTCGTCCTCGCCAATCCAAGTAAGTACCGTGAATTATTAACTAACTATGTAGGACTGTTCACCTTTTCCCATGCAGATATGCCGGGGATTTTTCCAGATATCGCCACCCATAAGATAAATTTCGACCCGCTGTATTCGCCGGTATGACGGATTAGAAGAAAGTTCAATGCCGCAATCAATGAAGCAGTCCGCGAGGAAGTAGACAAACTACTCACCAACGGATATATCAAGGAGTCAAAATATTCTTAGTCGCAAACGTCGTCATGGTGAAAAAGAAAAACGGGAAGTGGAGAATGTGTGTGGACTTCACCGACTTGAATACAGCGTGCCTTAAGGACTCGTTCCCCCTTACACACATCGATTAGTTGATCGATGCCACCGCTGGACACAAACTACTGAGTTTCTTAGATGCATATTCCAGTTACAATCAGATCCTGATGGCCGAGGAAGACCAGGAGAAAACAACCTTCATCACTCACCAAGGAACCTACTGCTACAAAGTAATGCCCTTTGGGCTAAAAAATACAGGGGCCACATATCAAAGATTGGTCACCAAAATGTTCAAAGAACACCTCGGCAAGACCATGGAAGTTTACATCAACGACATACTAGTGAAATGTGCAAAAAAGGAGGATCACATCGACCACTTAAAAGAGGCCTTCAAAATACTTAAAAAGTATGGGATGAAATTGAATCCCGAGAAATGTGCTTTCGGCGTAGCGTCGGGAAAGTTTCTAGGGTTTCTCATATCCCAACGAGGCATCAAAGTCAACCTGACCAAATCAAGGCAATCGCCACAATACTCGAAGTGCTAAACAACAAAAAACAAGTGCAAAAATTGACGGGCCGAATAGCCGCCCTTTCCAGATTCTTCTCACCATCCTCTGACAGATGCCATAGATTTTTCAACGTACTAAGAAAGGACAACGGGTTCCAGTGGAATGAGGAATGCGTCAAAGCCTTGCTAGAACTAAAAACATACTTGTCGTCACCACCACTGCTGGCCAATGTAGCCGGGTGAGCCCCTGCTGATATATCTGGCCATATCGAAAGTTGCTGTTAGCGCAGTATTGGTTAGTGAAACAAAAGGTATGCAATCCCCTATCTATTATATTAGCAAGACCCTGGTAGACGCCAGAACATGGTACCCACACCTCGAAAAAATAGCTCTGGCACTAGTCACAGCTTCAAGAAAGCTCACACTCTATTTCCAATGCCACCCCATTAAAGTGGTGACCACATACCCATTAAAAAGCATACTACATAAGCTGAGTTACCAGGACAACTCGCCAGATGGGCTATAGAGCTTAGTGAGCATGATGTCTCGCATATCCCAAGGACTGCCATCACGTTATAAGTCCTCACAGACTTCGTGGCTGACTTTAGCGCAAAAATACTACCAGAGGCAGAAAAGGAAGCTCTACACTCCACCTCAAATACCGACCTCTGGGCTCTCTACATGGATGAAGCCGATAATGCCTCGAGATCGGGACTGGGAATCGTCCTCGAAGTCCCCACGGGCAAAATCATTCGCCAGTCTATACGAGCCTCCGAGATGACTAACAACGAGGAAGAATATGAAGTCGTTATTGCAGGTATAAGGCTGGCCACCAAATATGGGGCCCATCGAATCATCCTTCATTGCGACTCCCAGCTCATAGTAAATCAAGTCACTAGGACTTACCAAATCAAAGAACAAAGATTGCAGAAGTACCAGGCAGAAATCCATAAATTGATGGCCCAATTCGATGAGTGCCACTTTGAGTAGGTCCCCAGAGCACAGAATGCCAAAGCGGATGGCCTAGCAAAACTAGCTGCAGCCACCACAAGCTTCGACAAACAAAGCGTCATCACCCTCCTCCACTCGATAATCGATCATGCGGAAGTACTCTCCATGAACTTAACCTCGGACTGGTGCAACCAGTTTTTATCGTACTTGTAGGAAGGAACTCTCCCGCCTGATAAAAAAGAGGCAATGAAGCTCTGTGTACAGGCCGCCAGATATTAAATGATAAACCATGAGCTCTACAAAAGGACCTTTGGAGGACCCCTGCCAAGTGCCTAGGCCCTAATAAAATGATGCCAGTAATATAGGAAGTACACAAAGGCCATTGTGGCGCCCATACTAGCAACTGCGTGCTCGTGCGCTGTTTGATACGAGCCAGATATTACTGACCTACAATGAGAAAAGATGCCGTAGAGTATGTTCGCCGATGTGAAAGATACCAAAAGTTCGCCCCCATGATACACAAACTAGGAGAACCCCTCCATTCGGTCACCTCCCCTTGGCCCTTCATCAAATGGAGAATGGACATAGTCGGCCCGTTACCCGCCTGATCAAGGTGATGCTCGGAAATGGTCACAAAGCAAGTTTGAAACACCAGTTACTCTGAAGGTCAGCACAACAGGCATGCCAAAGGGACTGGACCAATAGCCATCTCCAATGTATGAAAGGCTACGGCCATCTCCAATGTATGAAAGGCTACGACCATCTCCAATGTATGAAAGGCTGTGGCCATCTCCAATATAAGAAAGGCTACGGCCATCTCCAATGTATGAAAGGCTAGGACCATCTCCAATATATGAAAGACTAAGGCCATCTCCAATGTATGAAAGGCTATGGCCATCTCCAATGTATGAAATACTACGGCCATTTCCAATGTATGAAAGGCTACGTCCATCTCCAATGTATGAAGACTACAACCATTTACAACGTATAAAAGGCTAAGGCCATCTACAACGTATAAAAGGCCAAGGCCGTCTACAATGTATAAAAGGTTAAGTCCATCTACAACGTATAAAAGGCCACGAACATCTACAATATATAAAAGGCTAAGGCCGTCTACAACGTATAAAAGGCCACGGCCATCTACAACGTATAAAAGGCTAAGGCCATTATCGTAGCAACCAACTCGGTTCGATTACGATAAATCAACTCGACACAATCGAGATCACTAAATGGTTACGACCATCTCTAAATGAACAAACTTCTAAGGCCAGTATCATAGAAATCAACTTTGTTCGATTACAATAAATCAACTCGACACGATCGAATCGCTAAGCGGTTACAATCATTCCAAAACAGGCAAATGGCTAAGGTCATTGTCGTACTAAGTCGACCCAGCTCGACTATGATAAATCAACTTGACAACGATCGACACTACGCATACTACTACGACAAGCGCACAAAACAAAAGAAGCAAAATGTATATATGTATATCAAAATAATAACTCCCATTTCCTTCAAAAACAAAAGTATACATTTACAAAAGATCCTATTCACACGGCAACAAAATTACAACAATAAAATAAACACACATCCTAGCCGCCGCCACGAGTTCGCCATCGCCAGCTGGCCCGCCGCCTTGCCCACCACCACCTTCGGTCCAAAATGCCGTAGAAATCCAGAACCCAGTAGCCAGATGGTTCACGACCAATCTCCAACTCATCCTCATTCGACCGAAGAAGGATCTTCAGCTCCGTGTTTCGATCCAGGGAAATCATTAAATTTGCATCTACTTGCTCCAACTGAGTCACAGGCTCCTGTAACTAAGCTTCCGACTGCTCCAATCCCACGCGAAAAACCTAAAACTGCGGGTCCTGGGCATATATGTCGGCCAACGTCTGGTTCTTAGCACGACACTCTTTATACTTTTTTACTACCCTCCTAAGTGTGGCGGTCTTCTTTTGAGCACGCCGGCCCCTCTCTACTTCCAAAATGATGGTCTAAAAAGAAAAACACAATATAAGTCAGCATATACCTAAGGTTCATTCTAAGAAACAAAAAAAGCAAAGCATACCTGCAAAGTTGCACCGGCGACTCTTCGGGATAAATCCTTATCACTGACGTCCTTTAGAGTCTCGCTCTCGGCATCCGTGCAAAGCAAAGTCATGTCTACTGCGGCCATCTCACTCTCCAGCAATAGGTTATATCCAGTCGGGATTATGATCCGACGGTTAGGCCCAACCGCCGCCATCTCCACTCGAGCGTGATCCCCTTGCGGCATGTCCGCAGTTGCGGGGGCCCACTTGGAACCTGCTCTTCCCTCATCAGTAACTACCTCGGCAGCAGCCGGCGTGTCATCTCCTTCGACACTTAGGGGGTAGTAGCAGGTACAACCCCCATATGAGGGGCTGGCCTCCCCGAGCGAATGGCATCGCCCATCAAGACCAGCCTCGACTATGGATGGCGTACATTCGCCCTTCTACGCTCTATGGCTATTCCTTTGCCAAGAAGCAATCGACGCCTCTTCCACTCTAGTGGCTCTTCGCCTTCAGAGGCGTCCTCTTCGGCACCAGTAGATGGAGGCGAAGAAGTTGTCTTGTTTGCGGATTCAACCACCGGCACGACCTCAAGCCGAGTATCCTCAGGAATGTCCTCGCCAGAGGGATCCTAGGTTGTATATTTGCCCTCGGGCCAAGCAGCTTCAGGAACTTCCTCGTTAGAAGGCTCCAAGGTTTCATACTCGCCCTCAGGCTGAGCAACCTCAGGAATATCCTCATCCGAAGGCTCCTGATGCACATACTCATCCTCAGAATCAGTCCTCGCCACCGAGGCGGCTGCAGTATTCCGCATTCTCCTCTTTCAGGGGGCGCTCCACAACAATACAACAATAACAACCCAGTATAATCCCACTTAGTGGGGTCTGGGGAGGGTAGTATGTACACAGACCTTACCCCTACCCTAGGGTAGAGAGGCTATTTCCAAATAGACCCCCGATATCCTTCCCTCAAAGAACTTCTCACCTTGCTCTTGGGGAGACTCGAACTCACAACCTCTTGTTTGGAAGTGGGGGGCACTCCGAACTTCCAATCTAAAGTAAGTCAAGTGACAACACTTGAAAATAGAATTTCCAAATTAGAAGTCGGTGTAATACTTAAAGGGCCGTATCAGGTGATAAATGCCGACCACATCCGGCACTCCTCCGCGAAAGGGATCACTCTCCCCACCCACGACCTTATATCTGGTACAAGTCGGGGCAGAGAAATCCTAGCTACAAAAAAGGGAAAGCGAGGAAGTCACAAAGACTGAACGAGCGGAAGTTATGAAAAATATTAAGTATGCATAAAAGCACTCGCGTTCTGGATTCCACACCTTTGGAACCTTTCGGGGGTCGCCACCAGGTCTGCTGTCCGGACATAGAAAAGTTTAAGCCAGAAGCGGCGATCAGGTTTGTCATCTGCCCTGACGGCCAAGCCTTTTGCGCCATGGCTCTTCAACTGCAACATCGATCCCCTCATAAAACCAGGGCTAAACAACTGCAATAGGTGGTGGATCGAGACGTCGAGTTTGGCCCGATCAGCATAAGTGGTCAATATGCGACACACTTTCCATGTATATGGAGTGAGCTGAGCTGGGCATACATTGTAAAAATGGCATTGGGATGCCACACCCAATCAAAAATGGGTATTTATAAAAGGCACAGAACCCCGATTTGTGTATGTTTGCAAAATCCCCTCCGGCCGCCTCCATAACCATTGTATCAGGGATTTGGCATGCCTCCCGCAGGCTGTCCAAATGTGAATCAAGGAACTCAAATCGGTTCCATGCAGGAGTTGGGCATCTTATGGGAAAATCCATTCGAGCATGAAGCTCTCGGGGAAGGACGTTGTCCACAGTGAGGGGAACGAGGGGTCTTTGGGTCTTTTTCCCACCATCCAAAGATGGTGGAACCCTAGTGGAGGACTCGTCTCTATCTTACCTATTTTGTTGGCCTCGTCTTGCCATAATCAGTGTTTATCTATGAATAAATACGTCAAAAACTAGAGAAACTGACTACGAAGAAGACTCGAAGGGTTCAACACAAAAGTTACTAGGATCCCTAACAGAAGATGAAAACAAAAGAAAAGAGTCTGAGAAGTTCAAAAGATAGCAGAAATTAAACCCTTCCCTTATTTATAGGGCTCTGATACACGAAAGTAGAAAAGGCAGACATAAGAAAAGGGGTGGGAAATCAAAACATCAAATCAACCCCAGATCCGTCTTGGGAGAAGTTATAATCACGATGCATGCCGACAGTGATGTCAGTCCAAAAAGTAGACCACGTGTCAATGCATTAGCGACGCCACGACGGATCAACATTTCTGTCCATTAAAGACGTACATCATGTATGCCTCCAACGGGCAGAAGGACTAACTGTATGGGGACAAATATGGCTTAACCTTAGGGGGACGAATGCAGCTCTCCCCACATTCGCAAAACGATAAGGGTACTACCCCGCTATGTCTCCTACATCGAGGGTTCAGTATAGACGTAAGGATACAAACGATGTCATTTATATTTAGACGTCCCCTCTGAAAGGGCGTCAACTACCCCCCGACGGATTATAGTTGTTATATGGAAGCCTCACCTCTATATAAAGGGAGGCTTCCCTGTTGTAATGAACCATATGTTATTATCTAATAATACAAACTCTCTTATTCTCTCTCTATCGTTCTCTCTCAATTGTGATAAGTGATTATCTTTAAAAGTTCTTTATTCTTGCAAGTATCTCTACATTATAATTAATTACACTAATCACATATTTAGGTTTATTATATTTGATTACGATTTACCCTTCTCATACCTTTTGATTGTTTCTAGCTTATAAAGTAACCGATAACTTTTAAGCTAAACAAATAATATGATGATTCACCATGTCATCATGCCACATAGGTGTCATTTGGCATATATTAATGTCATGTGGAAGCTTACATAAGAAGAATGCTAGCATTTGTGAGAATATTTTAGAGAAGTATGGACATTTCCTTAGGAAGGCCCTAAATCCTTATGGATTTGCTAGGAAAGTCTTGGAAACTTCTAGGCTTGTAGAGAATTCTAGAGAAAATCCTTATCTTGTATAAGGACTTAAGTAATAATTAATATTTATACACTTGCCCATAGAAGACTAGTCTATAAAGGGGAGCATTCAGTTGTAATTCACCAAGCAAACAATTCAAGTTATCTCTAATACAAAACTTTATTTAACAATTAACTTGTGTTCTTTGTACCATTCTTTTAGCAATCTTGAGTGTAGTAAGGCGGATTTGGCATAACAAGAACGTGAGCAAGTTGTGCAAGATCGTGAGCGAGTTGTCAAGGCTACACATGTACTTAGTTAATAACTAAGCACATGACAATGTGGTATTAGAGCAAAGGTTGCAACTAAGGGAATGGCGAATGACAGAGAAATTTAAGCTGCCAATACCCAAGCCAACGTCGTCCAGGTTGTTGCTGGCAAGAGCGTCCGTAACAAAAAGAGGAATGCCACCAAGAAGAGCCACGGAGTGTCACCTGAGGTTGTGTAAAACGAAGGGCTTACATCCTAATAACAATCTACCACTAAGGTGTGCAAGGATAAATTGGAGGTCCTGCCCGAGGACGTCTCGATCGACAAAGAATGGGTGATGAAGATGAACGCGGAGATGGACGATGTGGAGATCGTCGGCCAACATTTGGGAAATGTGGAAGGTACCATTAGCGTTCTTGAGGGGCACACTCTTGAAGAGATTGAGAGTATCTAAAATGACTTGGAGGGGCGTGCACAGACTAAGCTAGAACTACACTGCTTTAGAGTGCAGACACATGGAGGCTTTGAGTACTATCGATGCTATGAAGGCAAAAATCGAATCATTAGAGAAGCATATCAGTGCTGGCGTGACCGAGGCATCCAGAAATGGTGTGGTAATGAGGGAGGACAAGATCGAGGCTCCCAAACCCCCAGTGTTCAAAGGTTTTTGTGATGCACAAGAATTGGAAAACTTCCTTTGTCACTAGGAGAACTACTTCAGGCACAGTAAAGTGAGGGACGGCGATGCCATGATTAAAACTACAGTGTTGTACCTCTCAGAGATTACCATGCTATGGGAAGAAGGAAGATGGCCGACGTGGATAAAGGTATATCTATTATTAGGACGTGTGATCAGTTCAAAGCTGATTTCAAACTACAGTTCTTTCCAAAAAATGTCTTGTACGAGGCAAGGCGCAATCTTAGGGCGTTGAAGCAAACATAGAGCATATGTGTCTATGTAAAAGAGTTCACTACCCTTATGCTTCAAATCCAAAACCTGACCAGTGATGACTTGTTGTTGCACTTCATGGACGGGTTGGAAAATTGGGCTAAACAGGAGTTACAACATCGGCAAGTTGCGAATATAGACCAAGCCATATTGGAGGCCGAATCACTGATGGATTTCAGGCATGAAAAACATGACCATGGAAAAGGCAACGAATTAAAAGTTAACAATGTCAAAGGTGGGAGAGACCGTGACAAAGTCAAGGAGATACAAAAACAATACTACAAGACTCAAAATTCCAAAATTCGAGTGGACGGCAAGGCTACACCGAGAAAAAGGCACAAGCCGAGAAGAAGGGATGCTATAGATGCTGAGGGCTGTACGGCTTCAGGAACTATCCAGACCTAAAGAACCTCAGCGCCATGGTCCGTGAACAGAAGGAGCAGCCACAAAGAGAGAGTTTAGGAACCGCTCAGTTGTGTATGATGGGATTATATGGTTCTATGACGAACCAAGCTATCCAACCTATCGAGAATGTCAATCAGTACGTAGATCTCACCATCAACAACAAGCCCGATCGTGTAGTGGTGGATACCAGAGCAACTCATAATTTTGTGACTGAGGCTTCCGCAAAGAGATTAGAATTAAAGCTTGCTCCAACCAAATCTCCCGTTAAAAATGTGAATGCTGAGGTACAAAATGCTCACGGGGTAGCTAATGGAGTTGCTGCGAAATTAGGGACTTTGAAATGTATGAAATTGTTTACCGTAACCGCTATGGATATCTTTGAGATCATACTGGCGCAAGATTTCTTTAGACATTGTCATACTTTGATCTACCCTAACTCTAATGTCTCTTGGGTATTGAGCGAGAAGGAGCTTGCATGGTACCTAAGTGACGATGTCGTACGGACAAATCCAAGCACAACTCTCAGCCATGCAGGTTGTTAAGGGGATCAAGAAGGGGAAGCCGACGTTCGTGGAAATCATTGCAAGTCTAGAAGAAGACAAGAGTTTCCAAGAGACACTTCCACCTTGCATAGATGAGTTGCTTGAGAAAAACAAAGATGTCATACCGAGGAGTTGCCTAAGAACTTGCTGCCTAGGCGAGAGGTGGATCACAAGATTGAGTTGGAGACAGGGACTAAGCCACCCGCATTTGCCCCATATCGTATGGAACTGCCCGTGCTCGAGGAGCTCAGGAAATAATTAAAGGAGTTGATGGATGATGGTGACATTCACCCATCAAAGGCATCTTTTGATGCACCAGTATTGTTCTAGAAGAAGAAAGATGCATTGTTGTGCTTGTGCATAAACTATCGAGCACTTAATAAGGTCACAGTGAAGAATAAGTACCCAATCCTACTCATTGCTGACTTGTTCGATCGACTTGGATACTTGGAAAAACCAAGTACTCTACCAAGGTGGATCTTAGTAAGGGATACTACTAGGTTCGCATTGTAGATGGGTATGAGCCAAAGACACCATGTCTGACGAGATATGGAGCCATTGAGTGGTTGGCGATCTCCTTCGGCTTAACCAATGCACCAGCCATATTTTTCACCCTTATGAACAAGATTTTCCATTCGTACTAAGACGACATAGTCATCTATAGTAACACCTTAGAGGAGCACATGGAGCACTTAAGGAAGGGTTTTCAAGTCTTGCGGAGGAACGAGCTATACATCAAGAGGGAGAAAAGTGAATTTACATAATCAAATATGCACTTGATAATAGGTGAATTTTACTATAATTATTCCCTAAATAATCACGCTTTATTGTTGATTTGATATTGTTTATGATGAAAAAAATGCTTTTACTAGTGTTTTTTGGTGTGTTATAGGTACACATGAGCCATTGGAGACTAAAAGAGCCATTTCGGAGTCATAAGATGGTAAAAAGGCCAAGTGTAGAGCAAGAGTGAAGTTTGCATAAAAAGATAGGATGAAGAACCCGAGATATTGTTCATATGCGGTCCATCCACGACCGCAGAAAAACCGCGGAAAAAGAGGCTCGCGGAACCTCACAGACTTCAGAGGACTTGATTTCTCGCGGTCCATCCGCGACCGCGGACGCCGCCAAATTTCTGAAGGCCAAACTTGTAAAAACTCAATTTTTGTAACCTAAACCCTCTATATAAGCATAGAATTCGCCCAAGAGAGGCAAGCATTGTGTTATTGACTACTTTTGCAAGATAATTAGTAAGAGAGAACTCTCTTAACTTATTTGTTTCTTTTACATTGATTCTTTGATTATGAATTCAATTATTATTCTTGTTTCTTTGATTATGAGTAGCTAATTCCTTATCTAAGGTTTTGATGGAACCTATTGAGTGATGAACTTCAGTTTATGTGATTACAAATTGTTAGCTAGATTTCTTCGTTCAACTTTGTTCTTGTTGTAGTTAATTGGTAGGATCCCCAATTAGCCGTGCCTATTTAGTGTGCATAACTTGGAAAAGAGTGCATATTTAGGTATATTGTTGAACGACACCACACCTAGGTTATTGGAGGAATCTATTATTTTAGGCGTAAAGGTGGGATTAGGAATAACGAAGCCTGGGTGCAATCTTAAGTGAACTATTCAAAGTAAAGCTAGCTAGGGTAGCTCGGGAGAGTGCACTAGTAAATTACTGTAGTTTCTCGGGAGTGAATTACGGTAAAAATAGTGTTTATGATTGACAGAGTAATATTGACAATTTGTATGAGCATAAACAGAATGGATTCCATTAGTAGGGGAAATCAATACCTTAGCCTTTCTCTATATTCTTTACCCAACATTCAATTCTTTTTTTCAAGTCTTTAATTCTTGCAAAAGTTAGTTGTTAGAAAACCTCGACAAAAATATATTCAAATTTTGGGAAACTGCTCCAGATGTGTTCTTGGGCTGTGAAAGTTGCAGTTGGTAGGTTAATTCCCTGTGGGATGGACTCTGGACTTAATTGACCGGATTATCTTGACTACGACCATTGCTTGAACGTGAATCAATTTTTGGCGCCGTTGCCGAGGAATTAACGGAATTATCAATTTCCATTGATAGAACTACAAGATTCTTGTGTAGTCAGGTTCTTTCTACACTTTACATTGAATTTTTTTACGGTTGTTAAAATTGGGTACTCAGGTGCATGCCTAGAAAATCTGCAAGGACTAGAGAACTAATTGAAAAACTCTCATACACAGAGCAAACTTTTCGGGCACGTAACAGGGAAATCAAACAAATTCAGCAATCTCAGCAACCAATCAAACTAGATTTCGACATGGGAGATGTGAACGACCCAAACCGGCAAGTTGGGTTAAACGCGCAGGAGGCACATGAAGGTGCACTATATGACTGGGCACAACCAACAGTGGATAATTTGGCAACTGCCATTATTGTGCCAGCGATTCAAGCTGAGTCTTTCCAAATTACTAACAACATGCTACACTTGTTGCAAAACAAGGGATTATATTCTGGGACTCAGGTTGAAGATCCACAACAGCACCTAAAGAACTTTCTCTCAATATGCAAGAGGCAAAGGCAACCAAATGTGACACCGGAAGCCATCAGACTATTGCTATTTCTGTTCTCAGTTACAGGGGCTGCGTAGGTATGGCTAAACTCACTCCCCATAAACTTTATTGCAACATGGGATGAGTTAGTCAAGCAATTCCACAACAAGTTTCATCCACCTAACAAGATTGTGAGCTTCAAGGCAGAAACCAATGGAGACATTACATGAAACTTGGGGCAGATTCAAAGGTATGCTTGTTATGTGTCCTCACCATGGGGTTCCTGAGCAGATGTTGGGTCAAAGGTTCTACATGGGGCTTTCAGACAGTATGAAGAATATAGTAGATGCCTCAGCAGGTGGGGCTTTTCTGAGCAAGGCTTGTAGAGAAGGCCAAAATGTGCTTGATAAGATGGCTCAAAACTCCGGGTGGACGACCAGGAATGCTCCTATCACTCCAGTGGTACACTCTGTACCTCTGAATCCATCCAACACTATGGAGGAGAACATGGCAACCTTATTGACACAAATGAGCATCCTCACGAAGAAGGTGGAAGAATTTGGGGTCAAGGAGCAGGTTCACATTGTAGACACTACCAATAGTGGTTTTTGCACATCTTGCATTAGCCAACCCATAGGTACTCCATGGGCTGTAGACCAAGAACATCATCAACAGCATGGAGATATGAACTACGTAGCAAATTATGGAGGGCAGAGACAGGGTAACCAGAGTTGGGGGCAGCAGGCTCCACAGCAGTACAGGCCTCCGCAACTACAGTATAATGCACCAGGTATGAGGCCACCACACAACATGGCTCAATATCCTAGACCTCAGAATTTCAGCAATCAGTAGTAGGGATATCATCCACCTCCACCACAGCATAGGGGTAGACATGACGATGGGTTCGCAAGGTTGGAAGCTATGATGCAGTAGGTAATTGGGTCACATGCAAAAACCAATGAGAGGATAGATGCACATGATGTAGGTATCAAGAATATTGAAGCACAGGTGGGCCAGATTGCTACGTCACTTAACAATCGTCCTCAAGGGACATTGCCTGCAGATACACAACCAAACCGAATGGATCAAATCCCAAAGCAACTGATGGCAGTTAATCTGAGAAGTGGAAGATATCTTGATGCTGAGAAGGAAAGAGAGAGAAGTAATTTGCAGGCTGAGACACTCACACCAGTACCCATTGAACTGGATGAGTCCACCGGGTTGACAGAAGTTATAGTCCAGCCAGTAGCTGAAAATAAAGATGTGCAGCAGGGAATGGAGAAAGTAGCTGAACAGGTAGAGCAACCGATTGATGAGTAGGTGATAGAGAAAGAAAGGTCCCAAGTGATTGGGAAAAAGAGGCCTCCAGCACCATTCCCCCAAAGATTGGCCAAACACCAGAAAGAAGAGAAATACAAAAGGTTCTTTGATATGCTCAAGCAAATCCAGTTAAATATTCCTTTAATTGAAGCTTTGAAAGAAATGCCTGGGTATGCTAAGATGATGAAAGATTTGATGTCGCGGAAATTTGATTTCCAAGACTTGGCCACCGTGACTCTTACTCAAACTTGTAGTGCTGTGGTTTCTGGACCCATTGGTGAGAAGTTATTTGACCTAGGTAGCTTCACCATTCCATGCACTATAGGAAACTTTGCCTTTGCAAAGTCATTGTGTGATTCAGGGGCAAGCATAAATCTTATGCCCCTGGTGATTTATAAAAGGTTGGGCATCGGGAGAGCCATGCCTACTTCCATGTTATTACAGCTTGCTGACAAGACGGTTAAGCATCCATTTAGTATATTGGATGATGCGCACATCCAGGTGGGGAAGTTTGTGTTTCCTGCCGATTTTGTTATTCTTGACTGTAAGGTGGAGGAGGAAATTCCTATAATCTTAGGAAGACCATTCCTAGCCACAGGGAGAGCATTGATTGATTGTGAGACTGGGGAACTCAAGATGAGGTTAAATGATAAGGAGATCATATTCAATGTGCAAAAATCCATGAGACGCCCTAGTGAGTTTGCGAATTGCTCTTTCAATGATGCGGTAGATGTGATAGTGGAGACCGATGATGTAGAATTGACTACTGAAGATCCACTTCAGGCATGCTTGATGAACTTGGAAGAGACAAATGGTGAAAGCCTGGGAGAGTGGGTGCTATCTCTGGAAGGTAAGGGGTTTTGGGATAGGGAGTTGGAGTTTGAACCTCTACATTTAGAGAAAAGAGGGACCCCTCCAGCAAAACCATCCATAGAAGAGCCACCAAAGCTGGAGCTTAAACCACTACCATATCATCTCAAGTATGAATTTCTAGGCCCTAACTCCACTTTACCTGTTATTATCTCATCTGGTTTGCTAGATGTGCAGGCTCAAAAGCTTATACAGGTAATGAAAGAATGCAAAACTGCCATTGGGTGGACCATGCCAAACATAAAGGGGATCAGCCCCGCTTACTGCTTGCACAAGATTCTCCTGGAAGAGAGGCACAAACCTTCCAGCGAACATCAAAGAAGGTTGAACCAAACATGAAGGAAGTGGTGAAGAAAGAGGTAATAAAGTGGCTAGACGCGAGAATTATTTTCCCAATCTCTGATAGTAGCTAGGTTAGCCCAGTTCAATGTGTGCCAAAGAAAGGTGGCATGATGGTGCTGAAAAATGAGAACAACGAATTGATCTCAACAAGAACCATCACCGGGTGGAGAATATGCATGGACTATAGGAAGCTGAATCTAGCCACCCGCAAGGACCACTTCCCACTTCCCTTCATTGATTAGATGCTTGACAGGTTGGCAGGGAGGTCACACTTTTGCTTCCTGGATGGGTACTCGGGGTACAATCAAATTTCCATAGCCCCCTAGGATAGAGAGAAGACCTCCTTCACATGCCCATATGGCATTTTTGCCTTTAGGAGGATGCTAGTCGGACTATGCAATGCACCTGCCACATTCGAAAGGTGCATGATGGCTATATTCACCGACATGGTGGAAGATATTATGGAGGTGCTTGTGGATGATTTCTCAATGGTAGGGAATTCATTTGATGAAATGCCTTGTCAATTTGACAAGAGTGCTGAAGTGGTGCATGGAGACAAACCTTGTGCTAAACTAGGAGAAGTGCCATTTTATGGTACAAGAAGGTAGCACCACGTTTCGAGCAAAGGTATTGAGGTAGACCGAGCTAAAGTAGATGTCATTGCAAAGTTTCCTCCACCAACATCCGTCAAGGCCATTAGAAGCTTTCTTGGACATGCCGGTTTTTACCGGAGGTTCATTAAAGACTTCTCCAAAATCTCAAACCCTCTCTGTAAGTTACTTGAAAAAGATCACCCCTTTTTATTTTCTGATGAGTGCAGGATTGCATTTGAGGAGATGAAGAAGAGGTTGGTCACAACACCCATCATTATTGCCCCCAACTGGGAGCAACCTTTTGAGGTGATGTGCGATGCAAGTGATTACGCAGTGGGGGTAGTGCTTGGCCAAAGAAAAGACAATCTGATGCATCCAATCTACTATGCTAGTAGAACATTGACTGGAGCACCGCTAAACTACACAATGATGGAAAAGGAGATGCTGGCGGTAGTGTTCGCATTCGACAAATTCAGGTCCTATCTCATAGGATCCAAGGTAATCGTATACACTGACCATGCAACATTAAGATACTTAATTGATAAAAAGGACTCTAAGCCGCGCCTAATTTGTTGGTGCTGTTTCTACAAGAGTTCGACCTTGAAATACGTGACCGAAATGGCACCGAAAATCAAGTCACTGACCATTTGTCATGACTTGAAGGAGCTGAAATTGTCAAAGAGAGTGGAGAAATTCTGGAAACCTTTCCAGACGAGCAGCTGCTCACTACCACTCTCCTTGAAGCGCCATGGTATGCAGATTATGCAAATTACCTGGCCAATGGTATTGTTCCTCATGACCTATCATCGGTCCAGAGGAAAAGATTTTTTCATGAAAGCCAGCTTTATTATTGGGATGAACCCTATTTATTTAGGATATGTCTCGATAACATGATCCAGAGATG
Organism: Nicotiana noctiflora; assembly: GCA_032618575.1. Lineage (NCBI taxonomy): Eukaryota > Viridiplantae > Streptophyta > Magnoliopsida > Solanales > Solanaceae > Nicotiana > Nicotiana noctiflora. Next base: position 34,156 of record JASVEL010010139.1, read on the forward strand.
CATCCCCAAGATCGAACAATCTTCTATTTTGCAGGCGTGTCATGCTTCCGCATATGGTGGCCACTTTGGAGGAGTGCAAACAGCTGCCAAGATACTTGAGGCCGGTTTCTACTAGCCAACGGTGTTTAAAGATGCACACTTGTGGGTGAAAGGATGCAATGAATCGCAACGCACCGGGAATATTTCTCGGCGTCAAGAGATGCCGATGAACCCAATTCAACAAGTAGAAGTGTTTGACGTCTGGGGAATAGACTTCACGGGTCCCTTTGTCAGCTCATACGGCAATAAGTACATCCTTGTTGCGGTAGACTATGTATCCAAATGGGTGGAAGTGGTAGCATTACCCACCAATGATGCTAAGGTGGTGGTGGGATTTCTGAAGAAGAACATTTTCACCCGTTTTGGGACTCCAAGGGCAACCATTAGTTATGGGGGTATGCATTTTTTCAACCGAGCATTCGAGAAATTGTTGGCCAAATATGATGTGAAACACCGGGTGGCTTCTCCATATCACCCGCAGACCAGCGGGCAAGTTGAGGTCTCCAACAGGGAGATAAAGAGCGTATTGACAAAAATAGTGAACGCCACGAGGACCGACGGGTCCAGGAAGCTCGATGATGCATTATGGGCATATAGGACAGCATTCAAGACACCAATCGGCATGTCACCATACAAATTGGTGTTTGGGAAAGCTTGTCACCTACTTGTGGAACTAGAGCACAAAGCATGGTGGGCACTGAAACAATTAAATCTCAGCTGGGATGAAGCAGGAAAATCAAGAGTCACCGGGTTGCATGAGATGGAAGAATTCCGGTATCTGGCCTTCGAGAGCACAAGACTATACAAAGAAAGGATTAAGCGACTTCATGACCAGAAAATCATAGAGCGTAACTTCAAATCCAAGGACAAGGTACTTCTAATTAACTCAAGGTTACGGTTGTTCCCGGGCAAATTAAAATCAAGGTGGTCAGGCCCTTTCCGGGTAATTGAGGCATTACAATCGGGCGCTGTGGAAATCCAAACTATTGATGGCTCACGCACATTCAAAATAAATGGACAGCGGTTGAAACTATATGTTGGCATGGATGACATCGATGAGAAGGTGGAACTACGGTTAGAGGAACCTCAAAGGTCTAGCGAGCCTTGAAATGCGCTAAGTTGAGTCGTGCCGCAACGTTAAATCAGGCGCTACGTGGGAGGCAACCCACGAATGTGTTGTAAGTATAACCATTATAGTTAGTCTATACAAAAAACAATTCCAGCTGCTGCCAGGCGAAAAAAAATCACAGAGGCTGATCTTTTGCGGTTCATCCGCGGTCGTGGACGGACTACGGAAAAACAACCCCTCTGATTCTCACCTTTCGCGGTCCATCCGCGACCGCGGATGAACACGGTCAGTTCTGCTCAGCGCGAAAAACAAAAAATTTAAAAGGTCATTTATTCCCCTTCCCCCTTTTTATTACCCTAAATTCTACCCCCCCCCCCCATAGTTCCCAAATTCCAGCCGCCCCAACCCCTTTCTCTCTCTAAAATCAAATTTTCTCTCCTCCTTCTCTCTACTCCCTCTCTCTCTCTCAAATCAAATTTTCTCTCCTCCTTCTATCTACTCCCTTTTTTCCAATCTTCTCCCACCAACCTACACCACTCCCCAACCCCTTCATCTTCATCTTCTCCATATTCCCCCCATCCATTAGTAGTTTTCTCCTCTATTTTTCTTTTTTTTTTATTCTTTTATTTTTTCTCCTTAATTTTATATACTAATTAGTTTAGCAAGTGTTAGTTGGCCACTCTTTAATTGTAGTAGTAGTAGAATATATATAGCTATAATTTTTGAGTATGAATGTTGTATATGGTATGTGGTATATTTGAAGTTGTTGGGTCTCCATTATGTTTAATTGTGATACTTATGTTGTTTTGGAGACCCAATGGAGTGGTTGATTTATTTGGTGATTGGGTTGGCCAAAGTTGGCAGATATATGTTGTAGTATTTGGGTGTTGCATTTTTGGGGGAGATATTGCCCAAGTTTGTGGTTGTTTGTTGTTGTGTATAATTGGAGATTGTGTATGTTTAATTGGGTCATATTGGAATGACACAAGAAATAACTGTGGGGTGCATTAGGTAACTTGGTGAAGTTCAAAAATTGGCCAATGGTAGCAGTTATGGTATGATAGCACTAAAGAAAATATTGTTGTAGTCCATGGATGGTGAAGTCTGAGTGGCCAACCGATGTACTAACGTGATGAAAATTTTTGGTTGTTTCTATGTTGTGCAGGATTATGGCTCCTAAAAGATCAAGGAATGCAGCAAGCTCGTCTAGGCAACCGACCTATGACGAGTCTCGATTCACAGGCGAGGAAGCGGAAGCAGACTTTCATGCCAAGGCTACTAAAGCTTGGCTACAGGAGATTGAAATTGACATGATAGCTATTCGGGCTGAAAAGCCCGATATGTATGAGGAGATCCAACGTAGAGAGATGGAGTTCCTTCTCGATGAACCAGCCCTCGTTAACAAAATGCTAGTTAGGGAGTTCTATGCGAATGCACCCTACGGAATTGCTAGAGAAGTCTTCGTCCTAGGTAAGTATGTTTGGGCTCATGTACAAACCATTAGGTAGGCTCTTAGACTGCCTACTTTTACTGGTAAAGTGGACTTTTACCACGATAGGCTTGGTGTCACTTGGGATACCTTGATTGCGGTCTTATGTGTTGATGGTCGTCCAGTCTGGATAAGAAACAACACACTGCATTCTAACAGCTTCACCCATACTGCTAAGTGCTGGTTCACAATTATATGTAACCGGCTTCTACCCTCAAGCAACACAACTGATGTGACCTTTAATAGGGCATTGCTGACATGGTGCTTTGTCACCCAGCAGGTCGTTGACATTGCTCGCTTTATAAGTGACGAGATGGTGCTGAGGGGACCCTTCAAAGCCAAGGGTTTCTACTACCCGTCTCTTGTCACTACTCTGTGCCTCGGCCACCGGACTCCGGTACTACCTATGGATAGTGAGCTTCCTCTAAAAGCTCCATTCAAAACCTCTCACATCCGGGTGGGTCGAGGCAATGACCCAATTGATCTAGATACTGAGGATGACCCTGTACCGGTTGTCCAGTCCCGGCATTCCACGGACTCCGTCGGACCTTCTAGGCACGCTCATCATGGAGCGGGCATATCTAAGTCTGAGTCTACTAGACCTATGCTTAGGTCTATGGAGGAATAGGTTGCGGATTTACGCACCTCAGTGGATGGTTTACAGAAGCGCATGGACGCGATGTCAAAAAGACAAGCGCAGACAGAAAACAGGTTCATGGCATGGTTTCGAGCACTGGGTCGAGCGTGTAATGTCGACCCCACCACCGTCTCCGACTCTGAGTGAGTCACAGGTAAGTTTTTTCACCCTTCTGGGCTTTACATTGATTATTATGCCATGAGTACATGTCATGATCTTAAGTGTGGGGTGGGAGACTTATCTTGTATTGTATGTTGTACATATTAGACTTAGCTGTAAATTATATTAGCTGGCTTGGCCCGATGATGGACACTTGGCGACGGGTTTCTTAAGGGTCTAAGTCGGAATAAAAAAACACAAAAAAATTTAAAAAATATGTGTAGAGGACTCTTCCCGATGACAGACTATTTGGACAAGTACTCTTGAGGGAAGTAGTCAATGTAGGAATTTTTCTTTCTTTTATTTTCTTTTTCTAGGTAGTGTATCACCTCCCCCTTGGTTTTTCTTTTGACCACGGTTCTTTTCCAAGGGTTTTTATTGAACCGGGTTAGGTAGATTTTTCTTTTTAGGATTAGAGGGCAAAGGTTAACATGTAACCCCAAGTATGCACATTAGTAAAACTTAATTGAACTTGAGAATGTATTATCTAAGCTTGACTGTAGATTCTAGGATATGACTTAAACTGCACAACACAGCTTGCTTGAACATTGATAGGACTTTGTAGATGAAACTGATTCTAAATGAGTTGCATGCTATGTGTGTGTGAGATTTTACTTACATTATATGTTTTACATGATACCTAGAACTTGCCCTGTGTGTTTGCAAAGTGAAATAGAAGTTGTTTGGTTGTAGAGATGATAGAGGCATTTCTTTGTGTAACCCCATAAAATCAATAAGACATGAATTCACTTGTACATAATGTCCTAGTTAACCCCTTTGAGCTTAAAGCCTATTCTTTGATAACCCTTGAATGTTCATGAAAAATCGAAATCATATATTGTTCTACTTTACTTCCTAGAAGAACTTGTGTTGTAACGAATATGCAAAAGTCTAAGTGTGGGGTGAAGGGAAGTTGAAAAAGGGAAAATCAAGAATGAATGGTAGAAAAATGGTGAGCTGGAAAAATAATGTAAATGCATTACAAAGCAACGATGAAAAAAAAATCATCAATGTATATATGTAAAATAGAAAGGCCAGTTACACCAACAAAAGAAAATTGGGGATTAAAAGAAAATAAAAGTGAAGGAATGTTTAGGGGAGACATACGGAATAAAACTAAAAGGGAAGTTGTGAAAAAGAAAGAAAAGTGCTTAGGGAGGTTAGCCACTATAACCAAAAGTATCCTAGTCTTGTAGCCAACATTACAACCCTTAAAGACCTCTTGCTCTATGATCGAATAACTCGATTAGTGGAGTATTACACTAGGGGCAAGCCTATGGTGTGTCGGTATGCATATGAATGTTCTTTGTTGAGAGTGAGTGAATTTTTTCCCTATATCTATAAGTTCCGTGTTCTAAATTGTTATGTTTGGGAACTTCTATCAATAAATTGTGTGAGGGCATGTAATTCAAGAAGGAAAAGGTAAATTTCCAAGTCTTTGATAATAACTAGAGTAAGCAATAATGTGCTGGCATGTGAGTTTACGGTTAGGTAAGGATTGTGCATGTTTTAGGTTAATCATGAAAGATAGCTTTTGTGACATATTTTGGGGGAGAGATTAATAAAATTGGCCTAAAGTGTAATTAAGGTTGCTCAAGGACGAGCAAAGGTTTATGTGTGGGGTATTTATAATAGGTGAATTTGACTATAATTATTCCCTAAATAATTTATTGTTGATTTGATATTGTTTATTATGACAAAATACTTTTATTAGTGTTTTTTGGTGTGTTATAGGTACACATAAGCCATTGGAGACTAAAAGAGCCATTTTGGAGTCATAAGATGGTAAAAAGGCCAAGTGTAGAGCAAGAGTGAAGTTGGCATAAAAAAATAGGATGAAGAACCCGATATACTATTCAAATGCGGTCCATCCGCGGCCGCGGACGAACCGCGGACGCCGCCGAATTTCTGAAGGCCAAACTTGTAAAAACTCAATTTTTGTAACCTAAACCCTCTATATAAGTATAGAATTCGCCCAAGAGAGGCAAGCATTGTATTATTGACTTCTTTTGCAAGATAATTAGTAAGAGAGAAGTCTCTTAACTTATTTTTTTCTTTTACATTGATTCTTTGATTATGAATTCAATTATTATTCTTGTTTCTTTTGATTATGAGTAGATAATTCCTTATCTAAGGTTTTGATGGAACCTATTGAGTGATGAAATTCTAGTTTATGTCTTTACAAATTGTTAGCTAGATTTTTATTTGTTCAACTTTGTTATTGTTGTAGTTAATTGGTAAGATCCCCAATTAGCTGTGCCTATTTTGTGTGCATAACTTGGAAAAGAGAGCATATTTAGGTATATTGTTGAACGACACCACACCTAGGTTATTGGAGGAATCTATAATTTTAGGTGTAAAGGTGGGATTAGGAATAACGAAGCTTTGGGTGCAATCTAAAGTGAACTATTAAATTAAATCTAGCTAGGGTAGCTCGGGAGAATGCACTAGTAAATTATTGTAGTTGCTCGGGAGAGAATTACGGTAAAAATAGCGTTCATGATTGATAGAATAATATTGACAATTTGTATGAGCATAAACAGAAGGGATTCCTTCAATAGGGTAAATCAATACCTTATCCTTTCTCTATATTCTTTACCCAACATTCAATTCTTTTATTCAAGTCTTTAATTCTTGCAAAAGTTAGTTGTTAGAAAACCTCCACAAAAATATATTCAAATTTTGGGAAACTGCTCTAGAAGTGTTCTTGGGTTGTGAAAGTTGCAGTTGGTAGGTTAATTCCCCGTGGGATCAACTCTGGACTTAATTGACCGGATTATATTGACTACGACCGTTGCTTGGACGTTAATCAGCACTTTTTAGGCCATGTTATTAGAAATGGTGAGATACGCATGGACGAGGCTAAGGTACATGCTATCCAGGAGTGGGAGGCACCTACAAAGGTAACAGAGTTGAGATCCTTCCTTGGCCTTATTAATTACTATCTTCGATTCATCAGTGGCTATTAAGCAAAGGCCGCACCACTGGCTGAGTTGATAACGAAAAACAAGCCATGGGTTTGGACAGAACAATGTCAAAAGGCGTTTGAAGGCCTTAGGGTAGCTATAATAGACGAGTGATAATAGGTGAATTTGACAATATTTATGCCCTAAATAATTACACTTTGTTGTTGAATTGATATTGTTTATGATGACAAAATGCTTTTATTAGTGTTTATTGGAGTGTTATAGGTACACATGAGCCATTGGATACTAACAGAGCTATTTTGGAGTCACAAGATGGTAAAAAGGCCAAGTGAAGAGTTGAAGTGAAGTTAGCTTGAAGAATTGAAGAAGCAATTCCGGATTACTGTTCATCCGCGGTTCACTCGCGACCGCGGATGAATCGCGGAAAAACATGCTCGCGGAAGTTTACAAGATTCAGAGGGCTGCTCTATTTGCGGTTCGCTCGCGACCACGAAAGAACCGCGGAAGGCGCCGCAGATTTTAAGGGCAACTTTGTAAAAACTAAATTTTTAAGTCCTAAACCCTCTATATAAACGTAGATTTCGCCCAAGAGAGGCAAGCATTGTATTATTACCTACTTTTGCAAGATAATTAGTAAGAGAGAACTCTCTCAACTTATTTCTTTCTTTTATATTAATTCTTTGATTATGAATTCCATTATTATTCTTATTTCTTTGATCATGAGTAGCTTATTCCTTATCTAAGGCTTTGATGGAACCTATTGGGTGATGAACTTCTCGTTTATGTGATTACAAATTGTTAGCTAGATTTCTATTTGTTCAACTTTGTTCTTGTTGTAGTTAATTGGTAGAGCTCCGAATTAGCTGTGCCTATTTAGTGTGCATAACTTGGAAAAGAGTGCATATTTAGGTATATTATTGAACAACACCACACCTAGGTTATTGGAGGAATCTATAACTTTAGGCGTAAAGGCGGGATTAGGAATAACGAAGCCTTGGGTGCAATCTAAAGTGAACTATTCAAATTAAAGCTAGCTAGGGTAGCTCGGGAGAGTGCACTAGTAAATTATTGTAGTTGCTTGGGAGAGAATTACGGTAAAAATAGCGTTCATGATTGATAGAATATATTGACAATTTGTATGAGCATAAACAGAAGGGATTCCATTAATAGGGGAAATCAATACCTTAGTCTTTATCTATATTCTTTACCCAATATTCAATTCTTTCTTTTAAGTCTTTTAATTCTTGCAAAAGTTAGTTGTTAGAAAACCTTCACAAAAATATACTCAAAGTTTGGGAACTTGCTTCAGAAGTGTTCTTGGGTTGTGAAAGTTGCAGTTGGTAGGTTAATTCCATGTGGGATCGATTCTGGACTTATTTGACTAGGTTATATTGACTACGACCGTTGCTTGGACGTGAATCATCTTTGGCGCCGTTGCCGGGGATTTAACGAAATTATCAATTGCCATTGACAGAACTACAAGATTCTTGTGTAGTCAGGTTCTTTCTACACTTTACATTGAAATTTTTGACGGTTGTTGAATTAGGTACTCAGGTGCATGCCTAGAAAATATGTAAGGACTGGAGAACTAATTGAAGGACTCTCGGACCCCGAGCAAACTTTTCGGGCACGTAACATGGCAATCAAACAAATTCAGCTATCTTAGCAACCAATCAAACTAGATCTCGACATGGGAGACATGAACAACCCAAACCAGCAAGCTGGGTTGAACATGCAAGAGGCACAAAAGGAGCAAGAAGGTGCACTATTTGACTGGGCACAACCTACAGCGGATAATTTGGCAACTGCCATTATTGTGCCAGTGATTCAAGCCGAGTCTTTCCAGATTACTAACAACATGCTACACTTGTTGCAAAATAAGGGATTATTCTGTAGGACTCTTGTTGAAGACCCACAACAGCACCTGAAGCACTTTCTCTCTATATGCAAGACGCAGAGGCAACCGAATGTGACACCGGAAGCCATCAGACTATTGCTATTTCCGTTCTCAGTTACAGGGGCTCCGCATGTATGGCTAATCTCACTCCCCATAAACTCTATTGCAACTTGGGATGAGTTAGTCAAGAAATTCCACAACAAGTTTCATCCACCTAACAAGACAACTCAGGAAATTGATGAGATTGTGAGCTTCAAGCAGAAACCAATGGAGACATTACATGAAACTTGGGGCCGATTCAAGGGTATGCTTGTTATGTGTCCTCACCATGGGATTCCCGAGCAGATGTTGGGTCAAAGGTTCTACATGGGGCATGTAGACAGTATGAAGAATATTGTAGATCCTTCAGCAGGTGGGGCTTTTCTGAGCAAAACTTGGAGAGAAGGCCAAAATTTGCTTGGCAAGATGGCTCAAAACTTTGGGTGGATAACCAGGAATGCTCCTATCACTCAAGTGGTACACTCTGTACCTCTGAATCCATCCATCACTATGGAGGAGAACATGGCAACCCTATTGACACAAATGAGCATTCTGACGAAGAAGGTGGAAGAATCCGGGGTCAAGCAGCAGGTTCACATTGTAGACACTACCAATGGTGGTTTATGCACATCTTGCATTAGCCAACCCATAGGTACTCCATGGGCTGCTGACCAAGAACATCATCACCAGCATGAAGATATGAGCTACATAGCAAATTATGGAGGGCAGAGACAGGTTAACCAGAGTTGGGGGCAGCAGGCTCCACAACAGTACAGGCCTCCGCAACTACAGTATAATGCACCAGGTATGAGGCCACCACACAACATGGCTCCATATCCTAGACCTCAGAATTTTAGCAATCAGCAGCAGGGATATCATCCACTTCCACCACAACATGGGGGTAGACACGACGATGGGTTCGCAGAGTTGAAAGCTATGATGCAGCAGGTAATTGGTTCAAATGCCAAAATTAAAGAAAGAATGGATGCACATGATGTAGCTATCAAGAATATGGAAGTGCAGATAGGCCAGATTGCCATGTCACTTAACAATCGTCCTCAAGGGACATTGCCTGCAGATACACAAACAAACCCAAAAAATCAAGTCCCAAAGTAGCTGATGGCAGTGAATCTGAGAAGTGGTAGAGATCTTGATGTTGAGCAGGAAAGAGAAAGAAGCAACGCACAGGCTGAGACACTCACTCCAATGCCCATTGAACTGGATGAGTCCACCGGATTGACAGAAGTTACAGTCCAGCCAGTAGCTGAAAATAAAGAGATGCAGCAGGGAACGGAGAAAGTAGCTGAACATGTAGAGTAGCAGGTTGAAGAGAAAGTGATGGAGAAAGAAAAGTCCCAAGCCATTGGGAAAAAGAGGCCTCCACCACCATTCCCCCAAAGGTTGGCCAAGAACCAGAAAGAAGAGCAATACAAAAAGTTCTTTGATATGCTCAAGCAAATCCAGGTAAACATTCCTTTGATTGAGGCTTTGAAAGAAATGTCTGGGTATGCTAAGATGATGAAATACTTGATGTCGCAGAAATTTGATTTCCAAGACTTGGCCATCGTGACACTTACTGAGACTAGTAGTGCAGTGGTCTCTAGACCCATTGTTGAGAAGCTATCTGATCCAGGTAGCTTCACCATTCCAAGCACTATAGGAAACTATGCCTTTGCAAAGGCATTGTGTGATTTGGGAGAAAGCATTAATCTTATGCCCTTGGTGATTTATAACAGGCTAGACATTGGGAGAGCCAGGCCTACCTCCATGTTATTACAGCTTGCTGACAGGACGGTTAAGCGTCCATTTGGTATTTTAGATGATGTGCTCATACAGGTGGGAATGTTTGTGTTTCCTAGTGATTTTGTGATTCTTGACTGCAAGGTGGAAGAGGAAAGTCCTATAATTTTAGGAAGGCCATTCCTAGCCACCGGGAGAGCATTGATTGATTGTGAAACTTGGGAACTCAAGATGAGGTTGAATGATGAGGAGATCATATTCAACGTGCAAAAATCCATGAGACACCCTAGTGAGTTCGAGAATTGCTCTCTTATTGATGCGGTTGATGTGATAGTGGAGACAGACGATGCAGAGTTGACCATTGAAGATCCACTTCAGGCATGCCTAATGAACTTAGAAGAGGTAAATGGTGAAAGTCTAGCAGAGTGGGTGTAATCTCTGGAAGGAAAGGGGTTTTGGGAGAGAGAGCTGGAATTCGAGCCTCTACATCTAGAGAAAAGAGAGACCCCTCCTGGAAAGCCATCCATAGAAGAGCCACCAAAGTTGGAGCTCAAACCACTACCATCTCATCTCAGGTATGAATTTCTAGGTCCTAACTCCACTTTACCTGTTATTATCTCATCTGGTTTGTTAGATGTGCGGGCTCAAAAGCTTATACAAGTACTAAAAGAATGCAAGACTGCCATTGGGTGGACCATGGCAGACATAAAGGGGATCAGCCCTGCATATTGCATGCATAAGATTCTCCTGGAAGAGGGGCACAAACCTTCTAGGGAACATCAAGGAAAGCTGAACCCAAACATGAAGGAAGTGGTGAAGAAAGAGGTAATAAAGTGGCTAGATGCCGGAATTATTTTCCCAATCTCTGATAGCAGCTAGGTTAGCCCAGTTCAATGTGTGCTAAACAAAGGTGGTATGACGGTGGTGAAAAATGAGAATAATGAATTGATCTCAACAAGAACCATCACCGGGTGGATAATATGCATGGACTATAGGAAGCTGAATCTAGCCACCCGCAAGGACCACTTCCCACTTCCCTTCATTGATCAGATGCTTGACAGGTTGGCAGGGAGGTCACACTTTTGCTTTCTGGATGGGTACTCGGGGTACAATCAAATCTCCATAGCCCCCGAGGATAGAGAGAAGACCTCCTTCACATGCCCATATGGCATTTTTGCCTTTAGGAGGATGCCATTCGGACTATGCAATGCACCTGCCACATTCCAAAGGTGCATGATGGCTATTTTCACCGACATGGTAGAAGACATTATGCAGGTGTTCATGGATGATTTCTCAGTGGTAGGGAATGCATTCGATGAATGCCTTGTCAATCTGACAAGAGTGTTAAAACAGTGCATGGAGACATATTTAGTGCTAAACTGGGACATGTGCCATTTTATGGTACAAGAAGGTATAGTATTGGGGCACCGGGTTTCGAGCAAAGGTATTGAGGTAGACCGAGCTAAAGTTGATGTCATTGTAAAGTTTCCTCCACCAACATCCGTCAAGGCCATTAAAAGCTTTCTTGGGCATGCCAGTTTTTACCGGAGGTTCATTAAAGACTTCTCCAAAATCTCAAACCCTCTCTTTAAGTTACTTGAAAAAGATTACCTCTTTGTTTTTTCTGATGAATGCAGGATTGGTTTTGAGGAGCTGAAGAAGAGGTTGGTCATAGCACCCATCATCATTGCCCCCGGCTGGGAGCAACCATTTGAGCTTATGTGCGATGCAAGTGATTATACAGTGGGGCCAGTGCTTGGCCAAAGGAAAGACAAGCTGATGCATCCAATCTACTATGCTAGTAGAACATTGAGTGGAGCACAGTTGAATTATACAGTGACGGAAAAGGAGATGCTGGCGGTCATGTTCGCGTTCGACAAATTCAGGTCCTATCTCTTAGGATCCAAGGTAATTGTATACACTGACCATGCAGCTTTATGGTACTTAATTGATAAAAAGGACTCTAAGCCACGCCTAATTCGTTGGGTGCTGCTTCTACAAGAGTTCGACCTTGAAATACATGATAGAAAGGGCACCGAAAATCAAGTCGCTGATCATTTATCGCGACTTGAAGGAGCTGAAATTGTCAAAGAGAGTGGAGAAATTATGGAAACCTTTCCAGACGAGGAGTTACTGACCACCACTCTCATTGAAGCGCCATGGTATGCAGATTATGCAAATTACCTGGCCAGCGGTATTGTTCCTCACGACCTAACATCGGTCCAGAGGAAAAGATTTTTTCATGAAAGCAAGCTTTATTATTGGGATGAACCCTATTTGTTTAGGATATGTCTCGATAACATGATCCGGAGATACGTCCCCGAGATCGAACAATCTTCTGTTTTGCAGGCGTGTCATGCTTCAGCATATGGTGGGCACTTTGGAGGAGTGCGAACAGCCGCCAAGATACTTGAGGTCGGTTTCTATTAGCCAACGGTGTTTAAAGATGCACACTTGTGGGTGAAAGGTTGTAACGAATGTCGATGCACCGGGAACATCTCCCGGCGTCATGAGATGCTAATGAACCCAATTTAGCAAGTGGAAGTGTTTGACGTCTGGGGAATAGACTTCATGGGGACCTTTGTATGCTCATACGACAATAAGTACATACTCGTTGCGGTAGACTATGTGTCCAAATGGGTGGAAGCTGTAGCATTACCCACCAATGATGCTAAGGTGGTGGTAGGATTTCTGAAGAAGAACATTTTCACCCGTTTCGGGACTCCAAGGGCAATCATCAGTGATGGGGGTACACATTTTTGCAACAGGGCATTCGAGAAATTGTTGGCCAAATATGATGTGAAACACCAAGTTGCTACTCCATATCACCCGCAGACCAGCGGGCAAGTTGAGCTTCAATAGGGAGATAAAGAGTGTATTAACAAAAACAGTGAATGCCACGAGGACCGACTGGTCCAGGAAGCTTGATGATGCATTATGGGCATATCGGACAGCATTCAAGACACCAATTGGCATGTCACGATACAAATTGGTGTTTGGGAAAGCTTGTCATCTACCTGTGGAATTAGAGCACAAAGCATGGTGGGCACTGAAACAATTGAATCTCAGCTGGGATGAAGCGGAGAAATCTAGAATGACAGGGTTGCTCGAGTTGGAAGAATTTCGGTATCTGGCCTTAGAGAGCACAAGACTATACAAAGAACGGATGAAGCGAATTCACGACTAGAACATCATAGAGCGTAACTTCAAAATCGGGGACAAGGTACTATTATATAACTCAAGATTACGGTTGTTCTCGGGTAAATTAAAATCAAGGTGGTCATGCCCTTTTAGGGTAATTGAGGCATTAGATTCGGGCGCTGTGGAAATTCAAACCATTGATGGTTCACGCACATTCAAAGTAAATGGACAGCGATTGAAACTTTATGTTGGCATGGATGACATCGAGGACAAGGTGGAACTACGGTTGGAGGAACCTCAAAGGTCCAGCGAGCCTTGAAATGCGCTAAGTTGAGTCGTGCCGCAACGTTAAATCAGGCGCTACGTGGGAGGCAACCCACGAACTTGTTGTAAGTATACTCGTTATAGTTAGTTTATATAAAAAAATAAAAATAAAATAAAAAATAAAAATTTCTGCCTGCCCAGCGAAAAAAAATTCAGAGAAGGGGTTTTTTCGCGGTTCATCCGTGGTCGCGGATGAACCGCGGAAAAATACCCTCTTTGAACCTGACTGTTTGTAGTTCGTCCGCCTCCGCGAACGAACCGCGCACGACCGCGGTCAGTTACGCGGCAGACAGAATAAAAATTTTTTTTTACATTAAATCCCCCCCTCCTTTTTAACTAACCTAAAAAATTTTATCCCCCCCCCTTATTTCCCCATTCCCAGCTGCCAACACTCCCCACTTTCCCTCTCTCTCTACAAATCCTCCTCCTTCTCTCTACTTTTTCTTTTCCAATTTCCCCTTACTCCCTCACCAACTTTCTTCTTCATCAACACTTTCATTCCTTCTAACTAGTAAGTTGATCTTCTACTATTTTTTTTTCTATTTTTAGTTTTTCTCCTTAGTTGGTAGAATTAATTAGTTTAATTGTAGTTTAATTGTAAAAATTGTATTATATCTTGCTAGTAGTAGTAGAATCTATATAAATTAGTTTGTTTGTGTAGTATAGTTTTAATATGATTTTTTGTAGCATTGTTGGTATTGTTGGTAGAGTTGGTGTTGTTGGGTCCCCAATATAGTTAATAATGTTAATTTTATTGTTTTGGAGACCCAATGTTATGGGTGATTTAGTTGGTGATTTGGTTGACCAATGTGGGAAATTGTACGTTGTAGTATTTGGTTGTTGAATTTTTAGGGAAGATATTGCCCAACTTGTTAGTTGTTTGTTGTTGTATATAATTGGAGATGGTGTAGGTTTAATTGGGTTATGTTAGAGTGCCAAAAGAAATAAGTGTGGGGTGCTTGAGGGACTTGGTGAATTTGTTAGATAAGTGGTTAAGTGTAGGAGTTATGGGATGATAGCACTAAAGAGAAGATTGTGGTAATCCACGGATGGTGAAGTTTAAGTAGCCAACCGATGTTCTAACATTATGCAAAATTTTTGGTTGTTTCTCTTTTGTGCAGGATCATGGCTCCTAAAAGATAAAGGCAGGCAGCAAGCTCGTCTAGGCGACCAACTTATGACGAGTCGAGGTTCACATGCGAGGAGACGGAAGCTGACTTCCACGCCAAGGCTACTAAAGCTTGGCTCCAGGAAATTGAAATTGACAGGTTAGCCATTCGGTCTGAAAAGCCCGAGATATATGATGAGATCCGCCGCCGCGAAATGGAGTTCCTATTCGACGCATCGGCCCTCGTGAACAAGATGATAGTTAGGGAGTTTTATGCTAATTCTCCCTACACGATGGCCAGGACGGTCTTCGTCCGAGGTAAGTACGTCCACGCCCATGTACACTCTATTAGGCAGGATCTTAGACTGCCAAATTTTACTAGTGACGTGGGATACTAACACGATAGGCCTGGTGTCACCTGGGACATCTTAATTGATTCCTTATGTGTTGATGGTATCCCTGTCTGGATAAGAAAAAAAACACTCCACTCTAACTATTTCACCTGCACCGCTAAATGCTAGTTCACAATCATATGTAACCGGCTCTTTCCCTCAAGCAACACCACTGACGTGAAGTTTAATAGGGAACTTCTAACATGGTGTTTTATCACTCAGCGTGACGTGGACATCGCCCGCCTGATTAGTGACGAGATGGTGCTGAGGGGATCCCTCAAAGCTAAGGGTTTCTATTACCCATCTCTCGTCACTACTTTGTATCTCGGCCATCAGACTCCGGTCCTTGCCACGGATGGTGATCTCCTGCCAAAAGCTCCATTTAGAGCTTCTCAAATCCGGGTGGGCCGAGACAATGACCCAATTGACTTGGATGCTAAGGTTGACCCTATGCCGGTTGCCCGGGCCAGGCATTCCACTGACTCAGCCGAACTTTCTAGGCACGCTCACCATGGAGCGGGCATGTCTAGGTCCGAGTCCACTAGACCTATGCTTAGGTCTATGGAGGAGGAGGTTGCGGACTTACACACCTTCGTAGATGGTTTACACACACGCTTAGATGCGATGTCACAAAGGCAAGCTCGGTCAGAAAACAAATTTATGGAATGGTTCCGGGCACTTGGTCGACCATGTCACGTCGACCCCTCCACCGTCTCCGACTCTGAGTGAGTCACAGGTAAGTTTTCTCGCCCTTCTGAGCTATATTTTTCTTATTATGTCATGAGGACATGACATGATTTTAAGTGTGGGGTGGGAAACTTATCTTGTATATGTTGTACATAGTAGTTATAGTTGTATATAATATTAGCTGGCTAGGCCCGATGATGGACACTTGGTGACGAGTTTCTTAAAGGTCTAAGTCAGAATAAAAATACAAAATAAAATCAAAAAATTTGAAACAAATACAAAAATATGAGTAGAGGACTCTTCCTGATGATGGACTATTTAGGACAAGTACTCTTGAGGGAAGTAGTCCATGTAGGAATTTTTCTTTCTTTTATTTTCTTTTTTCTAGGTAGTGTATCACCTCCCCCTTGGTTTTTCTTTTGACCACGGTTCTTTTTCAAGGGTTTTTATTGAACCGGGTTAGGTAGATTTTTCTTTTTTTAGGAATTAGAGGGCAAAGGTTAACATGTAACCCCAAGTATGCACATTAGCAAAACTTAATTGAACTTGAGAATGTATTATCTAAGCTTGACTGTAGATTCTAAATATGCCTTAAATTGCACAATACAGCTTGCTTGAACATTGATAGGACTTTGTAGATGAACCTGATTCTAAATGAGTTGCATGCTATGTGTGTGTGAGATTTTACCTAAATTATATGTTTTACATGATACTTAGAACTTTCCCTGTGTGTTTGCAAAGCGAAATAGAAGTTGTTTGGTTGTAGAGATGATAGAGGCATTTCTTTGCGTAACCCCATAAATCTATAAGATATGAATTCACCTATACATAATATTCTAGTTAACCCCTTTGAGCTTAAAGCCTATTCTTTGATAACCCTTGAATGTTCATGAAAAATTGAAATCATACATTGTTCTACTTTACCTCCTAGAAACACTTGTGTTGTAATGAATATGCAAAAGTCTAAGTGTGGGGTGAAGGGAAATTAAAAAAGGGAAAATCAAGAATGAATGGTAGAAAATGCGTTGCAAAACAATGATAAAAATATGAGAAAAAGAGCTATATCAATGTATATATGAAAATTAGAAAGGCCAGTTACACCAACAAAAGAAAAGTGGGGATTAAAAGTATATAAAGGTGAAGGAATGTTTAGGGGAGACATAAGGAAGAAAATGAAAAGAGAAGTTGTAAAAAAGAGAAGAAACGTGCTTAGGGAGGTTAGCCACTATACCCAAAAGTATCCTACCCGTCCCTTAGCCAACATTACAACCCTTACAGACCTCTTGATCTATGATTGAATAACTCTATTAGTGGAGTATTACACTAGGGGCAAGCCTATGGTGTGTATGTATGCATATGAATGTTCTTTGTTGAGAGTGAGAGAATTTTTCCTATATCTATAAGTTCCATGTTCTAAATTGTTTATGTGTGGGAACTTCTCTCAATAAATTGTGTGAGGGCATGTAACTCAAGAGGAAAACGGTAAATTTGCAAGTCTGTGAAAATAACTAGAGTAAGCAATAATGTGCTGGCATGTGAGTTTACGGTTAGGTAAGGATTGTGCATATCTTAGGTTAATCATAAAAGATAGCTTTTGTGACATATTTTGGGGGAGACATTAATAAAATTGGCCTAAAGTGTGATTAAGGTTGCTCGAGGACGATCAAAGGTTTAAGTATGGGGTATTGATAATAGGTGAATTTGACTAGATTTATGCCCTAAATAATCACACTTTGTTGTTGAATTGATATTGTTTATGATGACAAAATGCTTTTATTAGTGTTTATTGGTGTGTTATAGGTACACATGAGCCATTGGATACTAAAGGAGCTATTTTGGAGTCACAAGATGGTAAAAAGGCCAAGTGAAGAGTTGAAGTGAAGTTAGCTTGAAGAATTGAAGAAGAAATTTCGGATTACTGTTCATCCGCGAATCACTCGCGACCGCGGATGAACCGCGGAAAAACATGCTCACGGAAGTTTACAAGATTTAGAGGGCTGCTCTGTTCACGGTTCGCTCGCGACCGCGAACGAACCGCGGAAGGCACCGCAGATTTTAAGGGAAACTTTGTAAAAACTCAATTTTTAAGTCCTAAACCCTCTATATAAACCTAGATTTCTCCCAAGAGAGGCAAGCATTGTATTATTACCTACTTTTATAAGATAATTAGTAAGAGAGAACTCTCTCAACTTACTTCTTTCTTTTATATTAATTCTTTGATTATGAATTCCATATATTATTCTTGTTTCTTTGATCATGAGTAGCTAATTCCTTCTCTAAGGTTTTGATGGAACCTGTTGGGTGATGAAATTCTCATTTATGTGATTACAAATTGTTAGTTAGATTTCTATTGTTCAACTTCGTTCTTGTTGTAGTTACTTGGTAGAGCTCCCAATTAGCAGTGCCTATAGTGTGCATAACTTGGATTGCATATTTAGGTATATTGTTGAACAACACCACACCTAGGTTATTGGATGAATCTATAACTTTAGGCGTAAAGGCGGGATTAAGATTAACGAAGCCTTGCAATCTAAAGTGAACTATTCCAATTAAAGCTAGCTAGGGTAGCTCAGGAGAGTGCACTAGTAAATTATTGTAGTTGCTCGGGAGAGAATTACGGTAAAAATAGTGTTCATGATTGATCGAATATATTGACAATTTGTATGAGCATAAACAGAAGGGATTCCATCAATAGGGGAAATCAATACCTTAGTCTTTCTCTATATTCTTTACCCAATATTCAATTCTTTCTTTTAAGTCTTTTAATTGTTGCAAAAGTTAGTTGTTAGAAAACCTTCACAAAAATATACTCAAAGTTTGGGAATGTGCTTCAGAAGTGTTCTTGGGTTGTGAAAGTTGCAGTTGGTAGGTTAATTCCCTGTGGGATCGATTCTGGACTTATTTGACCAGGTTATATTGACTACGACCGTTGCTTGGACGTGAATCAAGGAGCCAGTATTCGCATTACCTGACTGTGACGACCCGGCCTGTTGTCACGGGAATTTCCACCCCGTTATGTTGTAATTACATGGTTTATGCTTTTATATCAGTGTTAGAGTCTAACGGATGAGTTAGGAGTGAATTGGATTGAAAATGAGGCATATAGCATTTTTGAAGGAAACTTGAATAAGGAAAGTCAACCTGGCATTGACTATTTGGTTAGAGGACTCGGAATTGGATTCTGATGATTTGGTTAGTTCCGGGAGGTGATTTGTGACTTAGGGGAGCAATCGGAATTGAATTTGGAGGTCCGGTGTAGAAATAGGCTTGAATTGGCTAAGGTTGAATTTTGGCGAAATCCGAACGGTAGGTGAGATTTTGATCCGGGAGTCGGAATGGAATTCCGACAGTTGCAGTAGCTCCGTTAGGTGATTTTGGATGTGCCTGCAAAATTTTAGGTCATTCGGACGTCGTTTGGTCGGGTTTTTGATGGAATGTGCAATTCGGAAGTTTTAAAGAAACTTAGGCTTGAATCCGTGTGTAATTGGTGATTTTGATGTTTAAGATGGTGTTTTTATGATTGGAACAAGTTCGTATCGTGTTTTGGAGCATGTTGGTGGTTTCCGTTGGGGTCCCGGGGGCCTCGGGATGAATTTGGGGGTCCAAACGGACCATTTTGTGCCAAATGCACTGCTGTTTCTGCTGCAATTAGTGCAGAGGATTTTGTGCTTCGCGATCGCGAAGCTATGTCTGCTATCGCGTAGGGTAAAGCTGGGAAGCTCAGCGATCGCAAGGTAGAGACCGCGATCGTGTAGTGTATTGTAGTGAGGCCGGAAAATTTGTTCTTCGCGATCGCGGGAAGACTGATGCGATCGCGTAAGGTCGACTGGTTGTGCATCGCCATCGCGATGTATAGTGTGCGATCGCGTAGGTCTGGGATTTAAAACAGTGCGATCGCGGGTGTATTCACGCGATCACGTAGTGTTGAGGCATGACGCAGTGCGATCGCGTAGGGTATGTCGCGATTGCGTAGAGTAATTTTGGAGCCTGGTGAATTTGTTCATCGCGATCGCAAGCCTGGGGCTGCGATCGCAGAAGGTCGCCTGGCAGTCAGTGAATTAATATAACAGAACAGTCCAGTCGCGAACCCCATACCCAAAACCTCCATTTTTGAGTTCCAAGAGAAGGTATTGACGGGAGATTGCTGGGAAATCATCGGGGTTTCGTCGGAGGTAAGTTTTGTGGCTTAATTACATCATTTTAACATGAAATCCTCGGTTAATTTTCTGTAAATGGAAGATTAAAGGTGGGTTTGAGCCCTAGGACTAAATTGAAGAAAACCACTGATTTGAGTGGGCAAATAGAGTCCGATTTTGGTAAATTTTATATGCCTAGACTCGTATCGAGATGAGGATTTCGAATATGTGACTTTCGTAATTTTTCGACAAGCGTACCGAAAGTCGGGTTTTGGCAACTTTGCCATTTTTGGTGTAAATCGAGTTGTATTGATTGGGTGTCGTCCCATTGGCCTAATTTGTTGTATTTCTACTGTATTTGATCAGATTCTACACGTGTGGAGCTTGATTCTCGTGGCAAGGACATCGCGGAGTAGTCGTCGCGCTGTATTGAGGTGAGTAATAGATGTGGGTGATGACCAGCGGGTTCGAAACCCCGGTATACCACTTTGTGACGCAGTATATAGCGGCGAGACACGTACTCTCTTGTGAGTGCGGGGTCGATTGTGATTGGGGACTATGGCTTAGTCCGACTTGTTGATACTGTGTTATGATATTAGGCTATTCTTGAGCCGTCAAACCTCCTTCTCGGATGGTTGCATACTATATTGGGATATTGGCTATTCTTGAGCTGTTGAACCTCCTTCTTGGACGGTTGAGTATACTTGTGGGCTGTGAGCCAGTTATTGGATCCCGCGAGGATCGTTATCATAGTCTTGTGATATTGACATGCTAGTTTACTACCAATCCGCAACTATTTCTGTTATCATGCTATTTCCAAACTCTGGAACTTGATATTACTGTTTTTCCAACTGAAAAATGATAAAAGAGTTTTCAAAACTACTTTTGAGCCTGCGAGGCTGTAATTGCATATTAGTTGACTGGTAGTGGATCGGGCTGCGCGCCGCAGCGGTATATATGTTGGATCGGACTGCACACCACAGTAATATTGTGTTTGGGCTGTAGGAGCCCTTCCGGAGTCTGAACCCCCACAGTGAGCACGGGTACCCAAATTGGATCGGGCTACGCGCCGTAGCGGTCATATCATGCATTGCATTGCATTTAGCTACATCCGCTAGCTGTTATACTGTTTTGCTGGTACTTGTTGGTACAGGTACAGTTGATATTGATTCTGTGACAGGGTATTTGATTAGAGCTTTACATAGTGCTTTATTGCGGATTTCTTATCTGCGCTGTCTTACCCTTGTTTATTACCACTGAGTCTGGCAGTACTCATTTTACTCCCTGCACCTTGTGTGCAGATCCAGGTACCTCTCAGCAGTGATCCGGTAGCTGTTCGAGGCGACATCTGTAGGATATTCGAGGTAGCTGCAGAGTTCGCAGGACCCGATGTTCCTTCTTACTGTCTTTTGATTCTGTATTGATATTTCTTTCCGCACTTGGTATCTTGTAAACCTTTATACACTTATGTTCCTTAGAGGCTCATGACTCTTGACCCTTCGATCTATGGGAGTTGGTATATTTTGGGACTTGGTTCCCCGTTTTCGATATATGTATCATTGTTGCTTCATGTTTTGATATGCTTAAATGGGATAAAGCGAGATTCTAGCTCCGTCGTTGTTATTGATTGGTCAGGCTGGCCTAGCAATGTGCTGGGCGCCATCACGACCGGATTTGGGGTCGTGACAAGTTGGTATCAGAGCCTAGGTTTACTAGGCCTCGTGAGTCTTGAGCCGGTTAGTAGAGTCTTGTGGATCGGTACGGGGACGCCTGTACTTATCCTCGGGAGGCTGCGAACCTTTAGGAAACACTTCACTTTTCTTGAACTGTGTCGTGCGATCTTGTTGTTCGGAGAACTGAACTTCCATATTCTATTCTCTCACAGATGGCGAGAACGCGAGCATCAGGACGAGGTGGACGACTTCCATTGCCACCTGTTAGAGGCCGTGAGCACGGTCGTGCTAGAGGTAGAGGTAGGGCAGCTGAGGCAGTGCTAGCTAACCCGCCCGTTGTACCAGTTCAGGAGCAGCCCCCAGTGGTTGATGCTCCAGCAGCCCCAGTTCAGGGCCAGACTGTATCTATTGCTATTCCTGGTCTTCAGGAGACTCTCGCTCAGATATTATCAGTGTGTTCCGGTTTGGCTCAGGTAGTTTTAGCTACTGCTACTGCAGCGACATCTCAGACAGGGGGTGGTCAGCAGACCCCTGCAGCTCGCACACCCGAGCCGGTTGTTCAGGGACTTCAGACGCCAGAGGCGGTCCCCGCTCCGGTGGTTGCACCGGTTATTCCTCCAGCTGCACCAGCTCCAGCTCCAGAGCATATGGTTCAGATTATGCCCGACGACGAGCAGCGTCGTCTTGAGAGATTTGGTAGACTTCAGCCACCCCATTTCAGTGGCGTTGAGGGCGAGGATGCCCAGGGTTTCTTGGACAAGTGTCAGAGGATGTTGCGGACGGCTGGTATTCTTGAGTCCGGCGGAGTTTCATTTACTACCTTTCAGTTCATTGGTCCCGCATTTAATTGGTGGGAAGAGTTTGAGAGGCATAGGCTTGCAGGAGCAGCACCTCTCACATGGCAGCAGTTCTCTGCTCTCTTTCTAGAGAAATATGTACTTCAGTCTTGTCGCGAGGAGCTACGTCGCCGGTTCGAGTGGTTGGTTCGGGGCGACATGTCTGTGACCCAGTATGAGCTCAGATTCACACAGTTGGCTAGGCATGCCACATAGATGATCCCTACTGATAGGGAGAGGATCAGGAGGTTCATTGATGGCCTCAACTACTCTATCCGCATTCTTATGACCAGGGAGAGAGTTCTGTCATCATCTTTCGAGCAGGTTGTAGACATGGCACGCTCCATTGAGGCGGATCGTCGCCGAGAGAGAGGAGCGGGAGGCCAAGAGGCCTCGAGGTTCTGGCAGTTTCAGTGGTGCTCCATCTAGAGGGCACTCCCAGCAGAGCAGAGGTCGCTCATCTAGACCTCGTCATTCAGGCCGCCCAGAGCAGAGCGAAGGTTCTTGTGGTCGTGGTCGACAGGGGTTTCAGCAGGGTCAGTCATCACTTAATGCCCTTCCAGCCCAGAGTGCAATACCTACTTCCTCAGCCCAGGGTTCTTCTGCGGCGAGGGGTTCCCTTCAGTCCCCTTCTCCAGCACCAGGTGCATGTTATGAGTGTGGTGTGTTTGGCCACATGAGGAGATAGTGCCCTCGACTCCGTAGGGACAGGACTCAGCAGAGGGACCAGCCCTCCTCTTCAGCACCATCTCAGGCTAGTAGAGGTGGAGGTCAGTCTTCTCGTGGTCGCCCTAGAGGCTAGGAGAGATCTGGTGGAGGCCAGGCACGATTCTATGCACTTCCTGACAGGCGTGATGCAGTTGCCTCCGATGCTGTGATTACAGGTATCATTTCTGTCTGTCACAGAGATGCCTCTGTTCTATTTGATCCGGGGTCCACATATTCTTACGTGTCCTCTTATTTTGCACATCATTTGGGTGCGACTCGTGGTAGTCTTGATTTACCTGTTCATGTATCCACTCCCCGTGGGTGATACGATTGTTGTGGATCATGTCTATAGATCCTGTGTTATATCTATTGGTGGTCTGGAGACCCAGGCAGATTTGTTGTTGTTGGGGATGGTGGACTTTGATGTTATATTGGGTATGGACTGGTTGTCTCTGTACCACGCTATATTGGACTGTCATGCTAAGACAGTTACATTGGCCATTCCTGGTATTTCTCAGATTGAGTGGTGGGGTTCAACTGATTTCGTCCCTAGCCGTGTCATTTCGTTCTTAAAAGCTCAGAAGATGGTTGAAAAAGGGTGTTTATCGTACTTAGCTTTTGTGAGAGATGTGGGAGCTGAGTCTCCTAGCATTGATTCTATACCTGTTGTGAGGGACTTTCCAGATGTATTCCCCTCAGACCTGCCGGGCATGCCGCCGGACAGGGATATTGATTTTGGCATTGACTTGGTGCCGGGCACTCAGCCCATATCCATTCCTCATTACCGGATGGCACCAGCTGAGTTGAAAGAACTGAAAGAGCAGCTTCAAGAGCTTCTGGATAAGGGTTTCATCTGTCCTAGTGTGTCCCAGTGGGGTGCGCCGGTGTTATTTGTTAAAAAGAAAGATGGTTCCATGCGAATGTGTATTGATTATAGGCAATTGAACAAGGTAACAGTGAAGAACAAGTACCCTCTACCGCGCATAGATGATTTGTTTGATCAGTTACAGGGTGCGAGGGTGTTTTCTAAGATTGATCTTCGTTCAGGCTATCATCAGCTGAAGATCAGGGACTCGGATATTATGAAGACTGCATTCAGGACCCGATATGGTCATTATAAGTTTCTTGTGATGTCGTTTGGGCTGACCAACGCCCCAGCAGCATTTATGCATCTGATGAACAGTGTGTTCAGGCCCTATTTGGATTCATTTGTGATTGTGTTCATTGATGACATTCTAGTCTACTTCCGTAGTCAGGAGGAGCATGCTCAGCATTTGAGTATTGTGTTGCAGAGATTGAGGGAGGAGAAGCTATATGCTAAATTCTCCAAGTGCGAGTTTTGGCTCGAGTCCGTAGCATTTCTGGGGCATGTGGTGTCTCGTGATGGTATTCAGGTTGATCCAAAGAAGATAGAGGCGGTGCAGAGTTGGCCTAGACCGTCCTCAGCTACAAAGATCAGGAGTTTTCTTGGCTTGGCGGGATATTATCGCCGGTTTGTTCAGGGATTTTCATCCATTGCTTCTTCATTGACTAGATTGACCCAGAATGGTGCACCATTCATGTGGTCGGGTGAGTGCGAGGAGAGCTTTCAGAAGCTCAAGACAGCTTTGACCACAGCTCCAGTGTTAGTATTGCCATCAGCTTCAGGTTCGTATACTGTTTCTTGTGATGCCTCGAGAGTGGGGATAGGTTGTGTGTTGATGCAGGAAGGAAAGGTAATTGCTTATGCTTCTCGGCAGTTGAAGCCACATGAGAAGAACTATCCTGTTCATGATTTGGAGCTAGCTGCCATTGTTCATGCATTGAAGATTTGGAGGCACTATTTGTACGGCGTGTCTTGTGAGGTGTATACCGACCATCGTAGTCTCCAGCACTTGTTCAAACAGAAAGATCTTAATTTGAGACGGCGGAGATGGCTTGAGTTGCTTAAGGATTATGACATCACTATATTATATCATCGGGGAAGGCCAATGTGGTGGCCGATGCTTTGAGCCGGAAGGCGGTCGGTATGGGGAGCTTGGCATATATTCCGGCTGAGGAGAGGCCATTTGCTCATGATGTTCAGGTGCTAGCCAATCGGCTAGTGAGGTTAGATATTTCGGAGCCCAGCCGGGTATTGGCTTGTGTTGTATCTCGGTCATCTCTATATGATCGTATTCGTGAGCGCCAGTGTGATGATCCACATTTGGCTATCCTGAGGGACAGAGTTCAGCATGATGATGCTAGAGATGTCACCATTAATAGTGACGGCGTATTGAGGATGCGGGGCCGGATATGTGTGCCCAATGTTGATGGCCTTCGTGAGTTGATTCTGGAGGAGGCCCATAGCTCGCGGTATTCTATCCATCCAGGAGCCGCGAAGATGTATCAAGATTTGAGACAGCACTATTGGTGGAGAAAGATGAAAATGGACATTGTCAGACATGTATCACGGTGCCTCAACTGTCAGCAGGTTAAGTACGAGCATCAGAGGCCCGTTGGTGTATTTCAGCGCATTGATATTCCTGAGTGGAAGTGGGAGAGGATCACCATGGACTTTGTTACTGGACTCCTTCGGACAGCGAAGAAGTTTGATTCTGTATGGGTGATTGTGGATAGGCTGACCAAGTCAGCTCACTTCATTCTAGTTAGTACTACCTACTCATCGGAGCGGTTAGCAGCGATCTTTATTCGAGAGATTGTCCGGTTGCATGGAGTCCCAATGTCTATCATATCCGATAGGGGTACTCAGTTCACTTCTCAGTTCTGGAGAGCATTTCAGCGAGAGATGGGTACGCGGGTTGAGTTGAGTACATCATTTCACCCCCAGACAGACGGGCAGTCAGAGCGCACTATTCAGATTCTGGAGGATATGTTGCGAGCATGTGTGATTGACTTTGGTGGTTCGTGGGATGAGCTCCTACCACTTGCTGAGTTTGCGTACAACAACAGTTATCAGTCGAGTATTCAGATGGCCCCAAACTGCTGAATGACGCGCCGTATCTCAAAATGACCGGTTGGGTCGTTACACTGGTGAGGATAGATTGATAGGGACCGAGTTAGTCCAGGATGCTCTGGATAGAGCAAAGTTGATCCAGGAGAGGCTTCGTACAGCACAGTCTCGCCAGAAGAGTTATGCAGACCGTAGAGTTCGAGAGTTGTTTTTCATGGTTGGTGACAGAGTATTGTTGAAGGTTTCACCCATGAAGGGTGTCATGAGGTTGGGGAAGAAAGGGAAGTTGAGTCCCAGGTACATTGGTCCTTTTGAGATACTTAGGAGAGTTGGAGAGGTGGCATATGAGTTGCTTGCCGCCCAACTTATCCAGCGTTCATCCAGTGTTCCATGTGTCTATGCTCCGGAACTACATTGGAGATCCGTCTCATGTATTAGACTTCAGTACCATTCAGCTTGATGGCGATCTATCCTATGATGTGGAGCCTATTGCTATTTTGGGTCGTTGTCACACCTCCTTTTTCCGCACCCGCGAGGGAGCGAGGGAGTTTTTCCAATTAAAGGACAATCGAAACGGGATTTATTTAATTATTTCAGAGTCGCCACTTGGAAAAATAATGGTGTCCCAAGTCACCGATTTAATCCCGAACCGAGGAAATTTTATGACTCTATAATGTAGTCTGCGAAACTAGAAACCTGGATAAGGAATTCTGTTAACCCGGGAGAAGGTGTTAGGCACTCCCGGATTCCGTGGTTTTAGCACGGTCGCTCAACTGCAATTTTTGTTTTTATCTGATTTCTTTATATTTTTAACTATGTGCTCTTAATGTTCCGCTTTTAATTTTAGAAGAATTGCGACGTCACGAAAACACATTTCGAGTCACACCGCAACCGATACGCCTGTGACTTTAATGTATTTCAATTTTCGCCGAGAGTAAGATTTGGGTCACATAAATGCGCACCCGTATTTAGGAAAATAATTTACTTACAAATCGTGCCTAAAGAGTCTACCGTCTTTATTAACTTTGGGAAAGGACCGTGACATTCACCAAAACGGTCCTTCCAAGTCTAAGTTTTTTATAACCACTAATTTGAGGGCCCCGCAATTATATATTCTGTGCGGCGAGGCTCGTCTCATTTTTATTTAAGGTCAAACTAACGTGACTATGATTTTTTCTACTTAATTGGTCTCTAATAATAAACAAAGGTCCTAATTTATTATTATTAAGAAATGTTATAGCCTATCAATTAAACATTAACGGGCCAAGTGTCATTTTATCCTTAGGTCCGAGGAACTCAATTTATGCATGCTAGGTTAATTTTTTCCAACATGCTGGGCCCGAGATAGGCCCCAAAAGAAGGGCAGAACCGGCCATACATTAATTCGCTTGAGTAACACAGTATACTTATTTTTATTTTGAACGAATTAAACTTATTACAAATTAAATTTTCATGAGCTAGCTGTTGTATTTTATGAGGACTAGTGGTGAATTAATCTAGTTAATGAGAGTCGAGGTGCAGTTGATTTGCAAATGTTTCCTATAGCCCATATTTTATTATCCATTTAGAGTCTATAATCCTAAGAGAAGTATGTATGACTCTACAATCGAACATTGGTTATAGTAACATATTTTGTGTGAGTCATTATCTAGACATTTGATGCTCTCTTTAACAATCCGCGACAAAGTAATCACCTTTAACCGCTCAAGATGCACTTGCTTCAAATCTATTCTTTATTACTACAAAATTACACTAGAACCTTTAACTGGTAATATAAGTTCCAGAAATGCGGCCACACAAGCATACTATTTTGATACCTCTAACAGTCAACACTTGGAACAATATTGTTCATAGTCCAAAAAAGAGTTGTGTTTGAACTATCTTATCTAATATCAAATATAAGTTCATTCATGATGAGTCTGTCTCTTTAACATTACAAATATTAAATGAAAACTAAGGCATTCTATAGTAAAATATCATCACTTGATTCTGCAAAGTAATACATATGCGATTATCGAACTTCCTATTGCCAGGGGGTAGAGTATACATGGAAATTGGAAAAATGAAGGAGTAAGAGATCAGCTATAGCAGTGATGGCAATAGTAGCGGTGAATAGCAATAGTAGCAGTGAATAGCAATAGCCAAACACAACAGCAAACGACCAATGGACAACCAGCAAACCAGTAATAGCCCAACCCCAACACACTCAAGTGAACCAGATACAACACTCAGCAACAAAGAACCAACCAGCAAACACACAACAACCCCAGGCAGCAACAAACTCAATCACAGCAGTAGCAACAACTAATGGTAGCAATCGAATGAACCAGCAGCCTATACCAAGACTAATCACAACACTCAACCCAGGCAGTAACAAAAGAGCAGCAACAAATGGACCAAGAGCAACAACGATGCTGACCAACAGCCTCGAATGAGTACCTCAGCAACAACAATGGCCAAATGACTCAAACACTGAAGCAAACAATCGGAGCAATGACCACAAATCCTATCAAACGGTAGCCTTTTCTCTTCAGCTATTACTCTCCAGTGGGACTGTTTTCTTTTCTCTCCAGATACTCTCAAGTCTGTATATCTAATGTGTATCTATGAATATGCTGCTGTTTTTGCTTCTCCAGGATGCTCTCAAGTCTGTCTCTATAATCTGTGTCTGTGTGTGCCTATCAAATGTATCCTATTTATAACCAAAAACAAACCTAGGACATCCAGATTTTGCAGAGACAGTCCCTTGCCCATCCCCTTCTGACAGAGCCCATCCTCCTATCATATGTCTAAGTATGGTCCTATTATTTAAACAATGGCTTTTGTCCAGACATGGCTAAGTGTCCTGCTGTAACAGCAGGTTCCACTAACTTAACTCATGGGCAAGGTATTTTTAAATCCTAAGAAATGCCAATTCTGTTAATCTCTAATTAACAAACCCCAGATTCTGATCCAATTACAGTCCTCATATGCACTACACTTCATTAGTTACCCCCTTCAATCCTTAACTAACAACAACTAATTCAATTCATCACTTAGTTAATCAACAGTTCAAAAGAAAGAAAAATCTCGATCCAAACAGTGATTCACAATGTGATTTACAGTGTCAAGTTCTGCCACAAAACTCCAATAAACAGACCTACGAGACTAATCAACAACATTCGTATAATTCACATAAGGAACAACAATCAATCATCGACTTAGTGATTCGAAGTGCTCAAGGCAAACGAAGCATGAAAAAATGCAGAATTCACTACTTGACAGTATCGTTTACAGCCAATTCGTGTTTCTATATCGCAATCTACTCCGACATATAAGCAAAACAAGAATGACCAAATAAAAGGTCTTACGGTGTAGAAGCAGGAAAGATTAAAATCAAACACCCAACAGATAGAAACGAACAACTATAATGAACACAACAACAAAACAAAAGGAAGAGAATGAGAAATGGGATACCTCAAGAAATTGGACGGACTCGGCTCGAAAGACTTCGAGTTTGCACTCTTTTGAAGTAAACAGACTTTAATTGAAGTGTTTTTCAAATGAAAAACACTCCAATTAAGGTCTATTGCCTTCAAACACCATTGACTCGACGCAATCCCTAATTTTTGGGTTCTAGGGTTCTTGAGGCGCGGATTTAGGGCTTTGACATTTCTGGTAAGATTCGAACCAAACCAAGGGTGGTTTGGGTGTGAGGGTGGTGTGAGGAGTCACCGGTGTGAATTCGGGGTGGTTTGGCGTAAGTTCGAGTTGACTCGAATCTTCAAATGAAGATTCGAGGAGTTCTGGAGTGATTCGAGGTAAAGGGAGGCTGGGATCGTGATGGGGGAGGTGAGGGGAAGGTTTTGGCGTTGGTTTGGGTTTGATTGGCCTACCGGAACCGCCGTGAGGCGATTTCCGGCAGGCGGAGCAAGGCGGCGTTACGCCGGGCGTTTGAGAGCTCTGAGGGAGATGAAGGGAGAGGGGGGGGTCTGGCTTGGGGGGGCGGGGTAAGGAAAGGAGTTTATATATGTTTTGAGTAGTTAAATCCTGATCGTTGGATCAAACTTGATCAACGATCAGGATTCTCTCATTTAAACCAAACGGTGCCGTTTGGTTAAGTCCTAGGCTGAATGAATTTTGGAATTAACGGATTAATCTGGGCCGTTGGATAATAAAATCCAACGGTCCAGATCAAGCGTTACATAGGCTGAAACTGGACTGGTATGGGATTCGTTTGGGCCTGGTTTTCCTGGACTGAACTATGGCCCAATTCGATCTCATTGCTACACATATATAT